>CM072520.1:40542887-40555387 GCA_036898135.1 Oncomelania hupensis | reverse complement strand
ATATGGACAGGAAGTTTATTTTTCTGCGCCTGTATGTTACATTAAAAAATTACAGAGTTTAGATAGTAAAGCTATAAAATTGGCGCTTGGTGTTCCAATACATACAAAAACAACACATGCATATGAAATATCAGGAGTTTTCCCTTTAGATGACTGGAGGAAACTGCTTTGTGCTAAATATGTTATTAGAGCCACAGCAGTAGATAACAGTACCAATGAGGAGTTGCAACTAAGATCGGACATACAATTTCCAAAGCAATCGCAAAAAATAAAATACTTTCAAACTATAGCTACATATACTAAAGAATTGGTACATAGATACATTGAAAATACGGATCTTATGAATAATCAGAAAATAGCGTCTCCTGTTCCTTTATGGGAACTTCAGAAAGCAAATTATGATATTTATATCACTGGAGAAAAGAAGAATCATAATACAGGGTTAATGATTTCCGATATTCGCTATCATTTACATGAAAAATATTCGGGTCATTTGAAAATATATACCGATGGCTCTGTCTTAGAAAATGGAGATAGTGGTGCAGCTTTTGTTATTCCAGATTTTCAACTAACACAATCATACTATTTAGGAAAAGGATTTTCGATTTTCACTGCAGAACTGATTGCAGTATTAATGGCTATAAATACAATTTCTAGTATGCCCTTAACTCTCTTGAGTATTGTAATATGTGTTGATTCCAAATCTGTTTTAGAGGCTTTGAACTCAAATAAAAATAAAGAAAGACAAGAAATTATATTAGAAATCAAAATCTTGGTTCATAATCTTATAATTAATGGTACACAGGTAAATTTTTGTTGGATTCCTTCACATTGTGGTTTTCTTTCCAATGAGTGGGCTGATCGAGCTGCCAGAAACGGAGCTGCGAATATTAATGCAATATCTTTACATATTTCACTTTCTGCTAAAGAGGTTAATAATCTAATTGAAAAAGAAATGAAGAAACATTATACATTTAATCAGCAGTATGAAAAACACTGTGGAATTTCTAGATCTGTAGTGTCAATGGCGTATAGAATCTATTTAAATGCTATAAAGACTAAGTATTGCAAAAATGTTAAATGCATTTGTAACGAGACGTTTTCTTTGAAACATTTGCTGTTTGATTGCAATGATTTAAGAGGCCTCTTGCCTAACAGTGTACCATCACTCGGCAGAATTAGTTTTGATAGTTGCATTATTTTAGCAAAAACTTTTATCGGTTCTGCTGTTGGTTCTTTTCTCTGATTAACAATAGTATATCTTACTTAATGATGTTCCTGTAATATTATTTATAGTATTGGTTGTACGTTTTATTTAACTGACATTGTTACTTATAAGTTATGTTATGCTGCGTTTATAAATTATGTTTGAGTATATGTGAAAGAGATGGAGAAAGTGCGTGCGCTAAGTGCGTGTGCTTGAGTGTGTGTACATGTTTTCCTGTTTAAATGCGTTAGTTTGACTGCGTGAGTACGGTCTTTATCATCTTGGTGAAAAAAGACTTTAATAAAACAACCAACCAACCAACCAGTACTAATGGAGGAATTTGCATTTATAGATGTACAAATATTGTTTCGTATTGGTATGAACGAATGACGGAACTGAAGCAGAACACCGAATTGTGATTGTGATTACAAGAAGTCAACTCCAGTGAGCAAAAATATATAAATAAATAAATAAAATTAAACAAATCTTATACGTTCATTAAAAATTATACCGACAGGCTAACAATCTGTCACCGAGCTATTGGTAAATTTTCCTATCTTTTATATCCTATCCTATCCCATAACTCGAAGGTCGTTGGGGCACCACAGATGATCATTTAATTTGCGTACTCCATCTTTCTCTGTTCTCAGCAACCCTCATGGCTTCGCGCATTGTCAAGCCAGTCCATTCTCCAATGTTGTCCTCCCACCTCTCTTTCAATCTCCCTCTTCTTCTGCCTCATTCCACTGTGCCTTGCAGGATGGTGTTTGCAAGGCCTGATGATCTGGTGACGTGGCCTACCACCGGAGTTTCCGTTTCTTTATCACTGTGAGCATGTCATCGTGTTGTCCAATGGCTTGTGTGGTGGTCTGTGGGACTTCGTCGTTGGTGAAGTGTTGGTGAAGTCTTCTGTAGCACCGCATCTCCATGCTTTGTATTCTTCGTTGTAGATCTGCTGTGAGGGTCCATGTTTCGCAAGCGTATAGGAAGATGGAGATGACAAAGGAGCACAGCAACATTACCTTGGAGTGTAGACTGACGGTCCTGTCTTTCCAAATGGGCTTCAACCTTGTCAGGGCAGCAGTTATTTGTGCTATCCTAGAGAGGACTATAAGCACTGTGTTGATGGATTGGCCTTGGAGTTTGATGTCCTTGTTGATGCCATTGGTGTTATTGGTCATCATTTTGGTCTTCTCTGCACTTATTTCCATTCCATAGGCTCTGGAGGTGGTGTCAAGCCTCTGTACCAGCTGTTCAAGTTCTTGTTCCTCTCCAGCCAATCCATCAATATCATGCGCAAAACGGAAGTTGGAGATTGCTCTACCCCTTACGTTTAATATCACAGATGTGAATAGACGTTAAATTAAATAAATTAAATAAAACCCCTTACGCTGACTGTGTCTTCATAATCTGCAAGGACATCTGACATGATGCGCTCTAGGAAGATGTTAAAGATTGTTGGAGAGAGTAGGCATCTTTGACGCACATCAATTGTTCTGAACCAGTTCCCGATGGCGCTGTTATAAAGGACTGGACTGGTTGTCTTATCATACAGGCTTTTCAAGACTTCAATAATGTTATGGCTGATGTTGTACACTCTCATGGTTGCCTACAGAGCTACATGCCAGAATCGGTCAAACGCTTTCTTGAAGTCTACCAACACATGATATAGATGTTGTTAGTACTGTAGGTATTTCTCGCAGATTATTCTGAGGTTGAAAATCTGTTCAGTGGTTCTTCGCCCTGCCCTGAATCCTGTTCAGCTTGGGGTTTCAATCTGTTGAGTATTATTTATAGGAGTACCTTGCTGGGATGGCTGATGAGGCCGATTGGTGCTGTAATTTTCAAACTCCTGAAGGTTACCTTTATATCAGTAAAGGCAAACAATCCAAGTTGATCTTTGTGATGATTAACTTCCGCCGTACTCAGGAGCCTAAGAGGTCATTAGCCTACTTCGTATGGAATCAACATTGCCACAAATGTTGGTACACGCCAAGCTGTTGATGATGAAGGGTGTGTAGGACTGTGGCAGTAGTGCTGTGGCCCAAAGAGATGGGACTGTTATCAGTAACAGCATTACGTTTTGTTAAAGGTCATTACACAATCAGCCAAAGTTACAAGTACAAAGTATTATTTTCCTGACACACGAGTTTAGGTTTCTTCTATCTACTCTTAACTTATTTTGTATTTTGTGTATTTTTTTGTATTTTTTTGTATTTTTTTTTTGGGGGGGGGGGGATTGGGGTGCGAGTGGGGGGGTGGAGGATGAGGGTAAAAGTGTAACAAAACAAACGGTTTTAAAGCCATTGAATCAAT
Organism: Oncomelania hupensis; assembly: GCA_036898135.1. Taxonomy (NCBI): domain Eukaryota; kingdom Metazoa; phylum Mollusca; class Gastropoda; order Littorinimorpha; family Pomatiopsidae; genus Oncomelania; species Oncomelania hupensis. Next base: position 40,551,864 of record CM072520.1, on the reverse strand, counting down.
TGTATTTTATGTTATTTTACACAACTATAGCCAGCAAACACTAGGTCCCTTCTCCCCGTTCCCTATCGCCCAGCAATGTGCTCAGTTGTGTGGGCGTCAGACGAGGTGGGCGCCTGGGACGGTGTGTTAGATCCGGTATGGGCCAGCGCTTTGAGCAGCTCGCCAACTGTAGAAGTTGTCAATAAACACCATTTATACATTTTACATAAATCAGTGTTTTATTTTAACATTAACAACAATAATAGATTTATTTTATTTTATTTTATTGAAAACAAAACTTTTGGGGTCAAATATGAGACATAGGCCTATGGCGAAAGGTAATGAAGGAGGTCATGAGTTCACAATGCCTTGTGCTGTCTTCCTCATGGAGCTGTGTGCTATACAAAGCGGACGTTATTATGATTGCATCTCAAAGTTAATTGTATTTCCTCTCATCAAAGATAAAATCACAGTTACAGGACAGGAACAGTTTTTTGTGTGAAGTGTGCATATTTTTCAAACTCATTTCAACAGATCTTTATCTCACAAAGATACCCATTCCAATGTGTCTTGATTTGAAGTCGACCAAGTGTAGTTAAAAAACAAACAAATAAACATGTGTGTTATATTATTTTTGTTAATTCAACTTTATACATGTGTATTATTTCAACTTTCGCCAGAACTTTAAGCCTATCTCAAGTTGTTTTCCACGGACTGTGACTTTTGGCCCAAAACATTAAATTGCGCATTCACAAGGAAGAGCTCAGTGAAGAACTGTTTATCGAGTGTCATAACGCGGGAAACTACCACTGGACTATATGTGAACTGTGGACTACCAAAAGGATTTTCAAGATTTTTTTTTCAAGGACACTGAAGGCATAATCGTCGAAACAACTGTTTCAAAAACCCAAAGGAATAAAGGGATTTTCCAAAGGACTGAATAAGTGCCAACCTGCCACAAGAACTTTTCTTCATTCTTGTCCCGTTTTCAACACTATTTCAAATCGTCAAGGTCACTGTAGTTCAAGGTCAAGTTCTGAAGCTGACCCAGACAAGACGTTAAGATGACACGACGTAGCATAACGTTTGGATTGACTGTGCTGTTGTTCCAACTGTTGTTTTTACTCATCTTCGCCTTCCTGGCTGAGTATGACCCTACGGCGCAACCCAAGAACACGGTACACTACAATATGGTGGGCCAGTATTACCCAAGTAAGTAGGCGGGTTTATTTTCATAATCCACAATGATTCCTAAAGGGTTTAAATGGGTATAAAGGGAAGGAGCGTTGGGGGCCAAGGGTATGGAATATTAAATGATTACATCACATTACATAAATAATAAATAAATAAAATAAATAATATAAATAAAATAAATACTATAAATACACGTTTGACAGAAAAGGAGAATAACTATACTAAATAAAGAAGTTGGTTTGGCGTTTGTTTGGGTTTGTTTTGTTAGGTTTTGTTGGTTGTCCATTCCTCCGCGTGATAACGCCCCCTGACGGAAAGAGCCAATTTTGCATTAGATTCTTACATTTCTAGAAGAAGATTGCGTTCTTTCCGTCAAAAAACCACTTTCCGATTCTAACATTCTTAGTAAAACCCAGTCTTGGTGTTCTACATACTTGTGTGTGTGTGTGTGTGTGTGTTTAGGTGGGTGTCTTGTGTTAGGGGTTAGAAAGTAGGATGCATGACTTTTATTATTACATAAGCTACATTCATGTTGTGTACAACTGCTTTTCTGTTCTTTGGGGTGTATTGTTTTAATCCCTGAAGTCTTTTGTGTTTTATTGCTTTTGTGCCGTTGTGTTGATGAAGTGTACGCCGCACACACATTTCCTTGTGTTTTCATGGGGACAATAAAGATTCTGATTCTGATTCTTTTTCTTATTCTGACGTTCTACTTTGCGTTGTTGACAGCACTTTCTCCCACACATTTTTGCATGCATGTGTAGTTTTCTGCTCCGTGGTACTCTAATGGAATGGTTACCGGAACCTGTGTTGTGTTTCTGAGGCGACACGGAGACGACACCTTCTTAATCAGTAAAGCCCTGCGAGAAATAAGCTACCCCCCCCCCCTTCCTCTCAACCCTCCAACCACCACCACCATATTAGAACACGCATATGTCGCGTCGTGCCGCAAGGTTTAATAATTAATGGATAGATGTTGAAGGGTGTTATTGATTAAAAAGGTATGATTGAAGAATGAATGCATAGGCTCGATAAATCAATTGACCTGGTATATAAATGGAATGATATTATCCAGTGCATACTCTGCATAACCTTCAATGTGTCTGGTTTATGTCCTATCCTATCCTATCCTATCCTATTATACCCTATCATATCCTTTCTCCTAAATCGAAAGTCGTTGGGGCACTACAGATGATTGTTTAATCAGAGTACTCCACCTTTCTCTATCCTCACCAATCCTCATGGCTTCACTCAGTGTCAACGAGCCTATTCTCGACCGTTGTCTTCCCACCTCTATTTCTGTCACCCTCTTCTTCTTGCTCCGTGCCTTGTAAGCTAAGGTGGTCTTTGCAAGGCCTGATGCTCTGATGACTTGGCCATGCCATCGGAGTTGACGTTTCTTCACCGCTGTGAGCAAGTCATCGTGTTGTCCAATGGCTTTTTTGATGGTCTGTCGAACTTCGTCGTTGCACGTCCTCGGAATTTTATTCTAAAATATACACTTTACAGCGCCTTTTGCTGAGTAATGTCCATTAACTGAAACTGTCTTTTCTCTATCAAGCAAGTATGATTGAACAAAATGAACAGTTGCGGAACTGTTCAGATACACAGATAATTTACTGATCAAGATGGAATGATTAACCATATAAAAAGCTTTTTTAAAGTCGAAAAAACCGGCACCAGTCATTTAATTCTTATTAATTGCAGAGAGCCAAGTGTCACATATTCTAATCAAAGCAGTGTGGCATGAATTACTTACGAAAACCAGATTGAAATGTATCAAAAAGAGCATGTTTCTCCATGAAAGAATTTACCTGTTTATGCATGTATTGTTCAAGTGGTTTAGACAGAACATTTAATAATGAAATAGGTCTAAAGTTATTTGGATCAGAAGTATCATTTGTTTTGGAATAAGGACAACTTTAGCCATTTTCCAAGCATCAGGAAATATTCCAGTTTTTATACACAAATTATAAATAAAAGTTAAGGGGTCAGTGATGTTGTGTAGGGCAAGTTTTAAAATCAAAGAATTTATTATTATCAAAACCACAAGAGTTTTTGTTTTTAGACCAGTTATATATTTGTTACGTCATAAGTAGTTAAGAGGGGGATAAAACATGTATCATTTGGAGTTAGTCTGTCTTTACAAAAAATTATCAAGTAATGGTGAAAGACTGTGCGTAGGATTATATCAAGTAGATTTGATGATATTTTCAGTTATGGATAGAAAGTGATTATTAAAAGATTCAGCGGAAGGAATGATAGCTTATCAGATGTGTGTTTTGTATATTTAGTTTTTCCAGCTATCTCATTCATTGCTTTCCAAAGTGATTTTGTATAATAATCATTAATTATTAATGAAGTAATATACTTTTTTTGAGTCCCGAATCATAGTGTAAACTCTATTTCTTTGTTTCTTATATCCCTCAAATTTTTTTGTCTTTTTTAAAATCTGTCACGTTTTTTCATTGCATCAATAATATCTGATGTCAGCCATTTCGGAAATGTACTTTGTTTGACTCTCTTCTCTCTAATCACTAGGACCACACAAAACCTTTCGTACCACATATTTAGGGCTTTATTGGGATCACTACACCTATAAATATTATTACAGTTAGTAAAATGTAGATCAAACAGGAATGCATCCTTGTTAAAAGATGCAAAACGACCTAAATTGAATAATTAGATGTCCATTTAGTTTATATTTGAGATTTTTGCACGATAGCGTGCATACTATAAGACTATGGTCACTTATGGAAATTTGAGAAATATGTGCATCTGAAACTCTGTTACAAATATGTGTTGATCTATTAGTTTTGTGTTTTTAGTAACTCTCGTTAGTGTATTTATAATATGAGTTAGGCCAAATAATTCGACAAAGTCCAACCAAGCAGTCTGAATTTTAAGCAGATTAATATTAAAATCTCCCAGCTGCAATAAATTAGGGTGTGACTTTATAATGTTGTCTATCATACTAACAAAGATTTTGAACCATGTTTGAGTTGCTTTAGGATTTCTGTATATATAACCAATCATTACAGGTTGATCCACAGATGAACGAAATTCCAACTAAATGCATTCAAAATCAGCAGGTTCAAAGTCAGCTCTCCTTTTAATATTGGAAGCAATAAATGTGTTTATGTATACTGCCATTCCAGTTTGTCCGAACATTTGCGAATCTTTCCTTATGAATGTGTGGGATGCGATACTAATAAATTTGTCACTGTGGTCTTTATTTAGTCTTGTTTTACTAATGCCTAGCAAGTGCATACATGGATGCTAATTAAGAAGAAGCATATTTATATCAGTCAACTTATTGGAGAGAAAGAGAGAAATTTGTTGTGGGTCTGCCAACGCAATATGTCCGAAATGTACTGGCCTTGAATTTGAAGATAGAATTATAATATGTTTAGAAGTACGATAGAAAGAAAGAGAAAATAACAGAAACCTACAAAAGTGAAGAAAATAATAGAACTTAAATTTTTAGCCTTTAGCATACCCTTAAATGAAGCTGCATGTTGATATGCCCATTTTGAAAGGGGCGGGTTTGAAATGTTTTATATAGTTTCTTCCCGCATCCTCACCCCAACCCCTCTAGAAATAGACAGGAAGAATTAGAAAAAAGAACAAGCAGATGATATACACATTATTCAGTTCAGTTCAAGATGGTCCCACACGCGCGCTGTCCCATCCTTTGGGAGTTTTTTTTAGTTGCTCTTGAGGCAGATCTGGTTGGAGGTGGCCTCTTAATGTTGACCAGCGCCCACTGCCTTTCTGTAAGCCTCTTTCTGGAAGCCGTTCCACGTTGTGGTTTGGCTCTACGTTTGCAATGCCTTTCTGAGCTGCCCGAGCACTTCCTTCTGTGATATCTGCCGTGCCTGCAAGTCTGTCTTCTTGTTCATTTCCCTTTACTCCTGCGCTGCAGGCCCAGGGCAGTACATTGATATTACCCGATCAAGTTGGATGTGTCGTTGTGTATCTAACCGCCCTCAGCGGATTATTCCTGTTGTCACTTTTTGCCGTGTTTGCAGTACATTACACAGTTTTACACTGAATGCTAAGGTGTCCATTTTAATAGGGCCGGCTTTAATCTGTCTTGAAAATAAAAAAAGGATTGGTGAAATAAGAATATCATAGACCTATATCATGCACATCAGAACACCTTAATAAATGGAGTAAACAATCACGCACACCCTTCTCTATATCTCTAGCTTTCAACGAAGGAAGGAATAAAAAACAGGATTGGTGAAATAAGGCTATCATAAACCTATATTATACACATCACAGCACAGTAATAAATGCTGCAAGCCCTCATGCTAATATAAGTCTAAATTAATATGGGCGTTTTTCTTATGTCTTTGACCCCTACTGCAAGGTTTAATATTTTCATGATATTAACATTACCCGAGAAATTCGTCATTGGATTGGCATAAAACTTACTTTTGAAGCAATGAAAGTCACCTTTGTGAGGAAGGATAACCACAAAGAAAGTGATTCAGCATAATTATCACATATTAAACAACATTTTTTACAGCGGTTTTCTTGGTAATCACATTGAGCTCATGCTTTACCTTTTGATTTTGGCACTATCTGCTTTAAACTATAAACTGTATCTTATTTTAGTTTAATTATATTTTACGACTGGGTCATAAATTCATTGTGTGTGCTTTCCAAGTACAGAGATAAACAACATACAGCATGCATAACCTTCAGTTAAAATACAAAACTGACTTCAAAAGAGCAACTCATTCTCTCCATTTGCACATTTTATATTCAGGCACGTTTTATGTTTGTGGCTGAGGTTATTTAGGTCTGAGGTCGATTTCAAACTTGTATACTAGATGGAATGGTCATAGAAGAGTTTATTATTCTACACTACTGAGCTGAACGCTACCAAATTTAAAACAAAAAGCCCGTAAACAGCTTTAACAAAGACCTTGGGTTCCTCCATAACGTCAACTCGCGAGTCTAGCAAAGAGCTCCTTGCTAAAGTCACTCAATACCACAAGAAGTCAATACTTCCTCTTGGTTAGTTCACAACAACGCCTTGGAGCATGTTTGCCCCGCACCGCTGCATTAATCTGTTGGGTGCCTGTGCCTCTATTACAAGGGAGATAAACCGTTTACTGCTTTAGCAGACGACCTTTTGAACGGTTGGACACAAGGTTTAGACTCAATGTTCGCAAATATTATACACCAAACTGTATGACTATATCAGCAACATAGTGGTTATCTCTTAGCTGAAAGAAACATTTTGTAAGTTTTTGGCGCCTTTTTTACCCCCAGACGCACTTTAAACAAACATCAGTGACTTTAAAACATACCCAATGCACAAGTAAAACGTACATGCGCAAATTTTAGTTTAATAGATTCGTTGTTTAAAACTGCTATGTCAAATGATTGACCACATTCACAATAACAAGGATTTACATGCAGAAGCTAGTGGGGTAGCTTTAGGCGTTTTATGTTGCAGCTTGTTAGACATACGTGACACTGGGTTAACAACTCATGCAGTAGTTCAATCAATGCTCCCCTGACATGCAAGAGGACGGGATCATGTTCCCCTAGGTCTCGATTGTCCCAGGCCTATGTTCCCCCAGGTCAACAAATATATTCGTGATCATAAAGTACTTGTTTTCTTTAGTGTTTTTGTTAAAATATTATAAGTTAATATTTACGTCTCACATGTTCGGTATTCCTGTTTTTGGTTGAGCTGAGTTAGTTTTCGGCTGGGTCATTACCTAAGCGTGTAGTGAAATTTACATTTAGCTGTACATGTAAAATATTTTGGTTATGGAATCATTGGTTCTAAAAAAAACAATTGTGAAGAAATACACCTGAAAACAAAAAGAGGCCACATTAAAGTTGAGTGCTCTTCGCCTTTCATTACAAAACTACAGCTGTGCAAAAACCAACAACACTGCAAGTCATAACATTTTATTAGTTGTGTTGAGTGAATGAGAACGTGCGGAGAGAGAGAGAGAGAGAGAGAGAGAGAGAGAGAGAGAGAGAGAGAGAGAGAGAGAGAGTCAGAGTGAGAGAGACACAGACAGAGAGAGATGGAGAGATAGAGACAGACAGACAGAGACACGCACAGACAGGGACAAAGAAAACAAGAACATTATTGTAATAATAAATTAATACATGCACAGACACCCACGCTAGCACACACACACATAATGTTTTTTTGAGACGCGCACGATAGATCCGATCGTTTCGTTTTGCAAAGCATGCAATAACAGAGTGTATTTATCTTTGATTTGATTTTTTCTAGGGTTGCTTGTTTATTATGCTCGAAGCGTGTGGATAGATCTGGTGGTAGCTGCGAGTTGATTCTGGCCTAGGCGAGGTTATATGACGTAATAAGTATTGGTGACGAAAAAAAAAAATTAAGTCCCCTATAAGCTATTGTGTCCGGGGACGGTAATCTACCTACTGAACTGAACTGGTGACGAATAATTGCGTCACGCTTGAATGTTCGAACGTTCTCTGGAGTATAGAGAGATTATATAAGTGCCGCACCATTTCAAAGTTGAAGTGGAAAAGAGAGAGTTGAAAAAGTGGTGAAAGTGGGAAAAAGCGATTGAGCGATTGTATGCAGTTGTTGATGTACGCTGAATAAAGTTGGAAAACTTCATACGACGACTCCTGCCTTGTTGCTGAGTGAACAGATTGCGTGGATAAACGAATCTGAGTTACACTTATCAGGATTCAAGCATCGGGGCTGAATCAACTACTGATAAAAAAAACCAACAACGAGTGTAATATTTGGGGGGGGAGGGGGGGGGGGCAAGTCAATGTTACGAGAGGCAATCATCGAGGGTAGCCGCCAACGAGTTGCGTCGAGACGGGCCAACATACTGGGACTACATCCCCGACAGATTCGGGTTGACTGCAAGGGCGTGTAGTGGCCGGAGAGTTGCTTCGTGAGCGAACAACAGACAGGGACGACGTGGCTGCCGCAAGACTACGTCGAGGGACAGTCTCGGGGCTACATCGCCAGTATTACAGAGAGCGACAAGCGGACGTGTGTATCAGTTTATAGTCCCCTCTCTTCCCGATAAGGATTTTCAGAGAGGAGACTTTTTAACAAAAAAACAAACAAGCGGACGTTGCGTCTACTTTCATCAAAGGAGCGTATACGTCAACACCAGCGTGGTGCAACGTCTCATACGAGCGGACGTTGCGTCTACTTTCATCAAAGGAGCGTATACGTCAACACCAGCGTGGTGCAACGTCTCATACGACGAGGACAGCGCGCCTGGAAGCATAGTCAAGAACTTTTCAGAAAAGCATCAAGATGACTGACTTCTGGCAGAAAGGGATTGAACTGAATCTAAAAGGCAAACAGCTGACGGAGTACGTCAAGTCCCAGGAGAGAATACAAGAACGAGAATTAGAACAGAAGCGTCTAGAAAAAGAACAGCGTCTATAAAGAGACGTCATATAACCTCGCCTAGGCCAGAATCAACTCGCAGCTACCACCAGATCTATCCACACGCTTCGAGCGATAATAAACAAGCAACCCTAGAAAATTCTCCAATACTATCGACCAACGAAAATTATCAACATTATACAAAGCTTCTTCTAACTACAACGCAAAATCAAATCAAAGATAAATACACTCTGTTAGAGACGGCGTGAAGAAAGAGAATTAGAAGAACAACGTCGCGGAGAAGAAAGAGAACTCAAAGCGCAGCGTCGCCAAGAAGAAAGAGAGCTCGAAGCCAGCATCTTCAAGAAGAAAGAGAGGACCAGCGTAGGCCTGACGAGATGGAAGAGAGGCGATTAGAGGCTGAGCGTC
>CM072520.1:39256435-39261435 GCA_036898135.1 Oncomelania hupensis | reverse complement strand
CAGCTTTCAGTTGCGGACTCCTACGCTTCCCAGACAACATGACAGATAAATGCTATGACGGCCTACTAGCGCCCAAACCGAGAGATACCATTATCACGAGATAATTGAAATTATCACGTGTTCTGTGTAATTTACACAGATACCGGTAATCACAGTGTTAATTAATAATTATCAGTATTTGCCGCGCTTCCTAGCGCCAAAACCTGACAATTACAAATATAATGAAATAATTACAAATATCATGGGATAATTACAATCATCAAGGGATAATTACAAGTATCATTTAAAAATTACAAATATTTTCGCGTGATCATGTTTAATTATCCCGGGATATTTCTAATTATAAGATTTTGGCGCTAGTAGGCCATCGTATATGTGAATTACACAGAACACGTGTTGACTACCATTACCACTGATACCTGTCGATGCACGTTTTGGCGCTAGTAAGCCGCCTTAACGAGAATTAAGCCGGATCACGTAAAAGTAAAAAGTTTAATTATAAAGTGAAACTTGTAATTATTACGTGATAATTACAATTTTCGGTTTGGGCGCATTTCCAGTCGGACTGCTAGAGCTAAAACTGAAATTGAAACATGATCACGCGAAGATATTTGTACCTTTGCAATGATAATTGTAATTATCCCATGATATTTGTAATTATCCCATAAATATTTGCAATTATCTCATGATATTTGTAAGTATCAGGTTTTGGCGCTAGTAGGCCGTCATAAAATGTCCAATTTAATTTTGTAAATGAGGAGAATAAACCGCCTGGTGGATGGCCTGCTAGCACAGTTGATAGTCAGCTGGCTTCCTATACCGAAGGTCGCGAGTTCGATTCCCGCCTGGGAAGAACTTACGTGACTTAGGTAGAAGACTTTTCAGGACATCCTGTGTTTTATCCAGGTACTCCAGGTACTCCGGTTTCCTCCCTCCCTTCAATAATGGTATAGTACAGTGTACATTTCGAAAAAAAAACTAAATATTGGTTTCTATCCCGACTTCTATACTAGCGATCTTTTCAGATTGCCGCGCTTTGAGTTCCATTGACGAAAAAGCGCGTGATAGCATCCTTTATTATTATGATTATGATTATGATTATGATTATTATGATTATTATTATTATTATTATTATTATTATTATTATTATTATCATTAGTAGTAGTAGTAGTAGTAGTAGTAGTAGTAGTAGTAGTAGTAGTAATATTATTATTATTATTATTATTATTATTATTATTATTATTATTATTATTATTATTATTATGTTGTTGTTGTTGTTGTTGTATCTTGTTGTCTGACGGAACATTTTCTACCAGCGTCTAATGCAATCGACCAACCCTTTTCGGAATTGTTGTTCCAAGTGCATTGCAATATATTTTAATTTTCAATTTCCTATACTGCTTTTCACAGGCTCGAGGACTGTCTAGTTTCAGTTTCAGTTAGTGACGGTGAATTTTTTATTTTATTTTTGGTCGGGTGGAGGGGGGGGGGGAGACAATAAAAAAAGAAAGAGGCGTTACGATGGAGTAAAATAAACTAAAACTATAAAGACAAACGTCTGTTATTGGGGATATCTACTCTACCTGACCCGTTTTTACGTCCATGTGACAACTTTATTACTGCCCTGTTCGCCTCGGGCGGCTTGGCTTGGCTTAGATCCTGTATCGGCCAGCGCCTTGAGCAGCTCTTGGGCTGGATAAGCGCTATACAAAAGTTATAAAATAAAATAAAGTATTACGGAATCAAACCTGTGGCATATGAAGCTGAGCAAAATTGCAAAATACACAACCGTTGGCACATACCTTGGGAGCAGAACCTATTTTGGTGACAAGTTTGGTGACTATCAGATCCAAAATGTGCATTTATTATGGAGAACTCGCAGACTGACACTTCTATTTTATTTGCATAAAGAAAGACATATACTCGCATTACAACAAAGTACTCTGTACGAAGTACTTTTCAAGTTAACAATGAAACACCTACAGCTCCCCTTTTCATCCAGGTGACCACTTGGTTACTGCCGTACTCGAAGACTGGACACTCCAATAGACCCAGAGCCCCCGCCATCGCCTGTTTCTCCAGTTCTCGACCATCTGAAAAAACATACCCAGTAGTCTGTAGCAATCAACAATCAACTAGTCAATTCAGTCATCATCATCATCATCATCATCATCATCATCATCATCATCATCATCATCATCATCATCATCATCATTATCATCATCATCATCATCATCATCATCATCATCAATGTCGCCAGTGTCATCATTATCATCATCATCGTCATCATCATCATCATCATCCTCATCATTAATGTCATCAGTGAAATTTCCATCATCATCATCATCGCCATCATCATCAGCAGCAGCAGCAGGAACTGTCACGAGAGGCTAGTTTGGACCCAGCACTAAGGTTTCACGCCTCAAATAGTTCAGCCTTCTTGGCCTTTGTAATTTAAAGTCGATGCCTAGCAGACGACAGAAGTTAAGGTTTGTTCTAAGTATGTGTAGGCTAGATTATCGCTAAGGTAGGCCAGTGACCTCATCCAGCTGACCTATATCCCCCACCGCGAGAGGGCGCTAAAGGTATCTCGGAAAATAGCGCGTAAGCTGACCACAGGGTTAAGGTGGTCAGTCTCTGTCTAACCCTCACACGAGAAGGACGCTCACGTTGAAAGATCTCTCGCTCAGAAGACTATGCAGGTGACGGGTGAAATTCAATTCATCGCAGTATAGCCATAGCCTGACATTGTGGGAAAGATAAATGATCAATCTTTTGTTCCACTGCGATTTATTGATAATATTGTTGGATTATGCTTGTGAAGTCTTGCCATGTTTTATAATTGTGAATGTTTGTAAAACTTTGCTTGACCACGTGGCTGATTCACGACTGGTTTTCGAAACCACGAGGTAGCCCCCACTGACCAACTGTTGTTTCTCCTATGTGTATTATTGCAGACCAGTGGCTGTACCGGAGAATGTGTATATTAGTAATTATTTCTCCATGTGTTTATTTTAGCCATGGTATATGTATAGGAATTATGTTGGAGATTCCAGTGGACCACGGAAATAGAAGATTGCTCGTCGCTTATCTATATATGTGGAGCGATCTCGCTGAGGGCTGTTTCTGCCAACAGTTAGACGCTCTGCACACCCTGTATAAACACGGCGTTGCAGAAACTCGTCTTATGTGTTGCAGACGAGCAGGCTTGGTCCTAGGCTGGAGATAGACCACTGAGAGTCAAACCTGACATTCAGCCTGCAATTAAGCAGAGAGCACTGCGCTACGATAGGTCAGTAGTCAACAAACGAGACCAGGCGACAACAGCAAAGCACCTCAACGATAAAGTTAAGTGCTCCAGAAGAAGTGCACACACACTGAGCTATAAGGACTGTGCGATAGTCCACTCTCCTGAAAACGAACATTAGGCAAAACCAGAACAAAGCCCAGTGATGAGACAGTAGCAAATATCGAGAACAGTAGCAGAATCGATCCATCTAAGATCTACCCATTCTACGAACCACTCGAAAGGAACTTTGGACTGTTAAGTTACTCCTAGCTGTATTACATTTTGGACATTTAAGTTAATATAGTGTTTAGATAATTAGGTATAGAGTAGAGGAAATAAATGTGTGATATTTACTGTTAACAAGTGGCTGGACTACCTATGTTTCATAGCCGTGCGAGAGCTAGTGTGTCAGTGAATCTTTGACACGTTTCTCCCTATCTTTATAACCCTATTTTACCACAGACCGGGCCAAACATATAAATGTATTAAGATTAGTCATAGGGTGATTTAACTAGCCGATCCCCACAGACGAAAGATGAGTGGGTATTAGCATTAAATTGTGCAGAGCCCATCAACAATAGAACCCACCGTCACAGCAGCTTGGGTCTTAATTTAATTTTAATTAGCGAATGTCGTCATCATCATCATCATCATCATCATCATCATCATCATCATCATCATCATCATCATCATCATCATCATCATCATCATCATCATCATCATCATTCCCGTCAGTTTCTTAAATTTAATTTTTGATCGTCATCATCATCATCATCAGCAGCAGCAGCAGCAGCATGGATTTTAATTTATTTTTAATTAGCGAATGTCGTCAATATCAACATCGTCGTCATCCTCATCATCGTCGTCGTCGTCATCGTCATCACACAAGTAATGTCCGTGGGGACATGGTGTGGAACTGGTTGTGCGCCAGATGATAGAAACAGTCAAATGTTGTCGCAATCAATGAGCGCAATATCCCACACCGTGATGCTGACTACCTTATTGAGAGAGAGAGCGAGCTGAGAGAGATCTGAAGAGAGTTGAAGAGAAAGAGAGAGTTGAAGAGAAAGTGAGAGAAAGAGTTGAAGAGAGAGAGAGAGTTGAAAAGAGAGTGAGAGTTGAAGAGAGAGAGAGAGAGTGGAAGAGAAAGAGAGTTGAAGAGAGAGAGTTGAAAAGAGAGAAAGAGCGAAAGAAAGAGTTGAAGAGAAAGAGAGAGTTGAAGAGAAAGAGAGAGTTGAAGAGAAAGAGAGAAAGAGAGAGTTGAAGAGAAAGAGAGAGTTGAAGAGAAAGAGAGAATTGAAGAGAAAGAGAGAGTTGAAGAGAAAGAGAGAGTTGAAGAGAAAGAGAGAGTTGAAGAGAAAGAGAGAGTTGAAGAGAGAGTGAGAGCGTGAGTGAGTCAGACCGAGAAAGAATGAGAGAGGGAGAGAGAAAGAGGAACAGAGAGGCAGAGAGAGAGAGGGAGCGACTGTGTGTGTGTGTGTGAGAGAGAGAGAGAGAGTGAGAGAGAGAAACATACAAGCAAATAGATACAGACAGACTAGAGACACAGAGAGAGAAAAAAAACAGAAAGATGGAGAGAGTGAAAGAGAGTGAGAAATAGAGAGAGATGTGGAGCGAGAGAGAGAGAGGGGGGAGCAAGAGAGGAGGGGGGAGCGAGAGAAAGAGATAATGAAGAGATAGAAAAAGAGAGCGAGAGAGAGTCAGAGAGAGA
>CM072520.1:39236435-39253935 GCA_036898135.1 Oncomelania hupensis | reverse complement strand
AAGTGTTCTAACTCTAACCCTAACCCTAACCCTAACGGATCATTAAATGGACGTCCAAACAAGGAGGTCTGTCCAAACAATGTATGTAGATGTGCACTAGTTTGTCCAAATAACGCCGTGTAAACATGCGTGCGCGCACACACACACACACACACACACACACACAACCGTGTAGAAACGCCGTTGTGATGACTTTCATGAAACTCTACATACGTTACTTTGACATTTTTACAAATTTGTCAATTTTTTTAAGCTAACCCTAACCCTAACCCTAACTCTAACCCTAACCCTTAACCTAACCCTAAGCTTAGCACAGCTCTAACCCTAACGGAACACTGTTTTGACATTCAAAATAACGGGGTCCGTCAAAAGAAAGTACGTAGAGGTTCAAGTGTATGTCAGAATAAAGGCGTTTCTACCTAGCCACACATGCACACACACACACACACGCAAACACACCCACACACACACGCACTCACACACATATACACAAATACATACACTATTCTATATACATTTTTTTTTAATGTTCCTTAAGTGAGTACTTAAGCTAATGTTGACTAATGTGTCTATTTTTATCTTATAACAGACAACAGATAACAGAACTTTATTTCGCCAGGTGACAAGCACGAGGAATACACTTTGATGTTGGCACACATATTTATACTAAACACAATAACAAAGCCAACCACACCTTCGCGCAAACCCCTTGGGGTCATGAGCAATCTTGTCACTGTAGATTGTTCAAACCTATAAAGGGAAAAGTGAAAGCCACAGTTGAAAACCTGTCTTTCCTTTGTAGGCAAGACAGATTCACTGTGGCAACAGTACCCCCGTTGGAGTGCCGGGGGTTTTCAGTATAAATAGTATCCCCACTTTCTGGAAATTTAGTGCTTTAAATTCCCACTGTCGCTGTCTTCCTCATTTACTCTTTCCCATTCCTGCTTTGTCCTATCACTCTGCTATACTATCTTCTTCTTCGCTAGATCAATGACCTACCTTTTTTCTTGAACACTCTTCCTGGACAGGACTCCTTGTTTGTGTATGAGGTCTGTTGGATCAGCTTGGGAGTGTTGGACGCTTTCTGCCGGGTGGTGACTAGGGCTTCCTATGATTGTATTATTTAGCAGTATAGGCATTTTATATGTATGTGTTTTGTTGATGATTTATAATGATGTTTGTATTCTATTTTGTTTTTGTAACCGGGGGTTCGAGTAGTTGGGGTAAAGCCTCAGCCGTCCCCTGCGTGGGATGTCTTTATTGTAAAGTGACTGGCCGGTGGAGGGCATTCAATTTTCCCACTAGGGTTGTTTCGGCAGATCTTTTGTGCGGATCGGGGGTTGTCCGGTCCTTATTTGGCTAGGAAGTGTCCGCTGGACCTAAAGCAACAATCAATCAATCAATCAATCAACCTTCGCGCAACCATCCACTTGCGGACACACTCATACAAGACTAGGAATAATACTGACTGGAATTTAGTAGAAACAGAATGATCAAATCAAAAAGACACACACACATCCACACACAGGTGCGCGCTCTTCTCCGTTATCTCTCGCTCTCTCAATACTCTTCTATTATCTTACACACTCTACATCTATATATATAAATTGCTTAGCCGGAAGTCCTTCTTCGCCTCTACTGTAAAGTTTGTCCGGTATGGACGCTGATCTGGGCAGGTGCTGGGCGCTGCGGATCGGCCTGCTGTGCGCTCAAAAACCGCGAAATCGTTATAGCCGACATTTCCTTACCGAACGTTTAATCGTTTCTGAGATAAATAAATAAACAAAATGTCCACAAACTGCAATAGCCTCATTCTGCGCGCTTTCGATTCAACCCGTGTCAAGAACGTGCCGTTCCGTAATACCGCAAATTTTGTTTTATTTCCATTCAAAACACTTTTGCACTCATATTACCAATCATACAAAATTTTGTGTTTAACTAATTAAATTTGAATAATTAAAAATCGAATCGAGGTTTCAACATATTTTCCCATATAGACTGAAAAATTGATGGACTTTATACGAAGCCTTGGTAGCTCACTTAGTAAGACATTCGCCTACCGTGCAGGCGACCCAAGTTCAAATCTCCCGCGGGCCACATTTTTTAATGTTTTTTTTTTACACTACAATATGGAGTCCTCCCACTTCTTTGTCTGTCTCCCTCTTCTTCTACCTCCTTGTACCGTGCCTTCCAGGATGGTCTTTGCAAGGCCTGGTGCTCCGGTGACGTGGCCATACAATCGGAGTTTCAATTTCTTCACCACTGGGAGCATGTCCTTGTGTTGTCCAATGGCTGTCTGTCGGACTTCGTCGTTGGTGATGTGCTGGGTATAGGAAATGCCCAGAAGTCTTCTGTATCACCTCACCTCCATGCTTCGTTTTCTTCGTTGTAGATCTGCTGTGAGGGTCCATGTTTCCCAAGCGTATAGGAAGATGGAGATGACAAGGGAGCGCAGCAGTCTTAAGGATAACACTGGACAGAAGTGCCAAATTACTTAGTGCTTGATTGCCCAGCATAACTGTAAGCCTTCATATCTCCCACCCCTTAAAGTGGTACACTTTGTCCACACCCCTCAGACAAATTCTTTTATATATTCACAATGAGTATTGCACCACTGAAAAAAACATTAGCCAACAACCAAAAGAAAACAAAACCAAAAAACTTTTGAAGGTATAGTTGTTGTTTTTAAACCAATATATCCCGTATATTGTGTGTAATACCCGCTATCAATACCCGCTAGCCACCACTCACGCTAAAATTAGCATTTACAAAGCCAGAAAGGGGCAGAACACATAAAAAAAAGTTGCTCGGTAAATTCTTTTTTTTTTTTGTTTTTTTTTATACTGTTTATCTTAGCAGTATGATTTGATTGCGCTGGTGATTCAGTGTTGATTTAGGAACTTCCCCTTCCCTTCTTCTCACCCTCATCCCCACCCCTTTTTGCTGGGACGGTTATCCCCGTCTGCCATATCGCCAATGGCGGGTGCGGAGGTTCAACATCAATTCATCAGTTCATTGACGATCCATACTATTGAAACCCATTAATCGTTCCTATACAGCGCTTTTCCATGTCAAGAGCTGCTCAAGGCGCTGGCCAATACAGGATGTAACTCAAGCCGCCCGAGACGCCCACTTGCAGCCTTTGGGCTGGGCGCACAGTCTGGCGACCAGACACTCAGCCAACTGCGCTTCTAGGTGATTTTAGTTCCTAAGTCCTTATACAAATTCAGCTTATTAACTCCTGTCAGTAGTCATATATATTTGTGTGGCTGTATGCAAACAACTACGATTGCAAGCGGGCGTCTCGGGCGGCTCGAGTGAGATCCTGTATCGGCCAGCGCCCTGAGCAGCCCTTGAGGTGGGAAAGCGCTGTCTAAGAACGAATAAATAAATAAATAAATGTTACATTTTCTACCGCCATGTTAACACCGACACACAGTCGTGGGCGACGACTTAACTGGTATGCGCCATAGTCAATATTGCTTGCATAGGCAGTACGCATGGATGGGCATTCATGGGTTAATCGTACACATAAGCTGCACTATATTGATATGCTTAATTACGTAAAGTCAGTTATTTCAGTGTTTAAATGTATACCTGGTTTTTGGTAGTGTTTTTTTTTTTTTTTTTAAACTGAACACCGAGGTAGACGTAAGACTTTAGAACTTACTAGAACCAATACATGCAGCGTAGCGGAGGTCACACGATGACTTGACTTGATGCCTCTCTTCATTGCAACTAGGTGGTAACATGTGTTCCCGTAATCTTTCAGTCGTAAGGGATGAAAGCGTTTGGGACCTCTCTTTTCTCTAGGCCAGCGTAATGAGGGCGGTGCCTATCTCCTCTCCTCATTACCTTCCTCGGTTCTAAACAGATCAAGGTACCCAATGTTCCAAATATGGTTACCCATCCAGGTACAGACCCCCGCCCGACGTTGCTTAACATAAAACATTGCTAGCCTGTGTCCAGACCACTACATCATTGTGTCACCCGACCATAGGTAGAAGAAGAAGAAGAAGAAGAAGAAGAAGAAGAAGAAGAAGAAGAAGAAGAAGAAGAAGAAGAAGAAGAAGAAGAAGAAGAAAAAAACAAGAAGAAGAACAAGAAGAAGAACAAGAAGAAGAACAACAACAACAAAAACAAGAAGAAGAACAAGAAGAAGAAGAAGAAGAACAACAACAACAACTACTACTACTACTACTACTTGAAAAAGAAGAACAAGAAGAAGAAGAACAAGAACAATAGAAAAAAGAAGAAGAACAACAACAACAACAACAAAAACAAGAACTACTACTACTACTACTACTACTACTACTACTACTACTACTACTACTACTACTACTACTACTACTACTACTACTACTACTATTACTACTACTACTACTACTACTACTACTACTAACAACAACAACTACTACTACTACTACAACTACCACTATTACTACTACTACTACTACTACTATTACAAGAAAAAGAAGAACAAGAAGAAGAACAAGAACAAGAACAATAGAAAGAAGAAGAAGAAGAAGAAGAAGAAGAAGAAGAAGAAGAAGAAGAAGAAGAAGAAGAAGAAGAAGAAGAAGAAGAAGAAGAAGAAGAACAACAACAACAACAACAACAACAACAACAACAACAACAACAACAAGTGAAAAACGAAGAAGAAGAACAAGAAGAGCCCCAAAATAGGCGGAGAAAGAAGCGGTCAGCATTGAAGCAGTGATCAAATTTGGCGGGACGTCCTTGTGCTGTTAATGCGGTCTGCGCTGGCCCTTCCTTCAGCAATTTTCACGCCATTCTTCCAGTAAATGTCGTCTGATGAGGGACAGTGCCTGCTCTGGCTATAGTATAGTCCTGAAGATTGCACGCTAGAAATTAAGCGTTGTAAGACGACACGTCTTCTTCGTGCTGCGACAAGAAGGGTTGGTTGGCTTATGGTTGGGAGGAGTAGGTGAGAGAGAGGAAGAGAGTAATACTATATCCACCACACGCTATTAGTCGCCAAAGAAGTAAACCGACTGAAAATTAAGTGTAAAAATATATAGTATCACAAAAGGAGAGAAAATGGACCCTTTAAATCCTTTGTCAGAGCGACAGCTCCACCACCTAACGCCTCACCTGGTAGTAGAAAATATAAATTGCTGATGGAATGAAGTGTGACGTAACTATTATACTTGCTGAGACATCAGTTCAGTTCAGTTTGTTTATTGTCTTTTCCAGCAAGCTGATAAGACATTTAAAAAAATTAGATTAGATTACCAACAGGAGAGTCCAGCAATACTTTGGACAGTTTGATTCCGAGTTGAAAATCTACATCCCTGAAACTGACCTTCCCTTGCAATTCATATGGCAGTAAGGGCTTAATTTGATCACATTCTAATAAAACATGCTGTAAAGAGATGGATGCATCACAAACACACTTTACATCTTTACAGTGCTTAGTTTTAATGACATTGAGCAAAATTCTGTTAGTCATCGTAAGCACAGCTCTTGAGTAACCATTTAATGGATTGTCTTGTTTCCTAAAGTCAAGAGTACTTTTCATTATACTTTCAATTTCATTTTGAATTTCTTTTGAAGATTTCATAACTTCAATGTAACGAGAATTTAATTGTAAAGCACCTTGTTTAGCCCCTTTATCTGCTAATTCATTATAGAAAAAAACCACAACGTGATGGTAACCAGCAGAAAGAGATGTTTGTGCCATTAATGATTAAGCTGTGAATAATATGTCTAATTTCTATTATTAAATCTCTTCTATTTTTATTATTTTGAGATTGTAACGCTTCTAGCACTGACATTGAATCAACACATATAACTATTTGAAAAATACTGATCTGAAGACTGGATATGTTTCTTAGTGCCATTAAGATTGCTATCAGTTCGGCTGTAAATATAGATATATTCTTGCCCAAGTAAAATGATTCGTTCATTTTTAAATCAGGAATAACATATGCTGCACCTGTTTCACCTGATGATAAAACAGAACCGTCAGTATACACTTTTAAATGTTGAGAATAAACAGAATCTATGTGTTCACGAGCCTCAGTTAAAACTAAATACTTGCTGAGACATATATTAAAAGAACGTACTCCTTTTTCCCGTCATAGGTGCCTGTTTCTGTACTATTATCAAGGTCTCAAAGTTTTACAGACGAGAGTGTTAGGGTGACCCCGTTCTCATCCTTTTCTTTGCAAACCTCTAGTCTTCTCCCGACAAAAAGCTACTCAATCGATTCAACAGAGATTCGTGCAAACATCCCATGTCATCACTATGCGCTGTTGATCTTCTGACCCGTTCAATTTCTTTGAAATATTCAACAACAGCAACAACATTACGAAAGTCACAATCAACTGACGGAAGTAACCTTTGCCCCTCTCAGTGGCATGCGCAACCATTTAGATTCGTGTTCGAAACACGCACACAGATTTGCTTTCGCTAATGCCGAAGACGGACCGAAGTCTCGAAAACTTGCGCGTCAGCATCTTTCATGTCTCTCCCTAAAGGTCCTCGCCGGCTGCGGGACTGATGATGATGATGATGAGGAGGAGGAGGAGGAGGCAGAGGAGGAGGACGATGAGGATGATGATGATGAGGATGATGGCCCAGCTTTCAAACCCTATATATATCAGAATCGTCATGGGCCTTTCACCCAAAGCAATGCTCCCGACATTGACCCGTCAAGAGACTTGAGAGTGCATCTTGATCTGCTTGACTTCTCTGCAGTGCAAATAACAGATGGAGAAGGTAGGGGGCATTTGAACTCTGTGTGTGTGTGTGTGTGAGAGAGAGAGAGAGAGAGAGAGACAGAGAGACAGAGAGACAGAGACAGAGACAGAGACAGAGAGAGTCGATGTCCGTTCTATTAAATCTATTAAATGAGATAAAATGAAGTACATTATAGGTCTACTATAAAATCTATGTAGACTTTTAAAAGTTCACAATTACAGTGCCTTTAGGTTTAATAAAGATAATAGTTTAGATTCTCTGTAGTGAGTATTTTTTTTTTCAGGTATTTATTTTTTCAGAGACATCATTTCCGCATTCTGTACTGTACAGTAATAATGATAATGATAGATCATTCCAAACAAAATAGAATCATTGCAGTCTGTTGAAGAAGAAGAAGAAGAAGAAGAAGAAGAAGAAGAAGAAGAAGAAGAAGAAGAAGAAGAAGAAGAAGAAGAAGAAGAAGAAGAAGAAGAAAGACACATAGACAGATAGACAGAAGAAGAAGAAGCAGCCGGAATTTCGAGGGAGAAAGGGGAAGCACTTCAGCGAGACAGGAAAGGTCAGGGGAGATAATTCTTGCATCCACTTGACGCGGCCCGTCTCAAACACTTTGCTGTCTCGTCCAGCCCGAGATGTGGTCACTCCTAATGGACACTGGCACAGACAGAGAGGACAAGAGGGAAAATAGATATGGGGGGGAGGAGGGGAGAGGGTAGGATGAATGGGGATAGAGAGTGGTTAGGGGGCAGAGAAGGAGGGGGGGCAGCTATGTGTTTACGGCACTCCTCGCTCTAAAGACAAATCTCTTCTCCAATTATCTCTATGTCTGTCCATCTTTCTCTCTCTCTCTCTCTCTCTCTCTCTCTCTCTCTCTCTCTCTCTCTCTCTCTCTCTCTCTCTGACTTTGTCTCTATCTCTCCTTGTCTCCCTTTCTCTCTCTCTCTCTTTCTCCCTCCCTTTTATCTCTCTCATAACACCCGCTTTGTTTCGGCAGAATTCTATTAATCTTGCGTGCGAGCGTCGTTTGTGCGCCTCTGTTTGTGCGTGTGTGTGTGTGTGTGTGTGTTTGCATGTCTGTGTGCGAATGTGTGTGCGTGTGTGTGTACAGCAAGGGCTCACTCTCTCTTTCTCTCTCTCTGTCTCTCTCTGTCTCTTCTCCCTGTTTCTCCTCCCTCTCTCTCCACCCCGAGCCAAATCGTTTGTCCTATGGTTTCCTAATTCTACGCGATCTGGCATGTGGCGAACATTTTCCCTTTAGGCCTTTTTACGGCGGTGTTTTTTTGTTGATTCTCTTTGCTTTCGTTTGTTTTACGATCCAGGAAAGCATTTTTACCATCATCATTAACACCACCAGCAGCCTCCTCCTCCTCCTCCTCCTGATTATCATCATCATCATCATCATCATCATCATCATCATCATCATCATCATCATCATCATCATCATCATCATCATCATTATCATCATCATCATCGTTATTATTATCATCATTAATCGCAAGAATACTCTGCAAAAGCATCAATATCGCCGTTGCAATCTTCTTCTTCTTCTTCTTCTTCTTCTTCTTCTTCCTCGTAAAATCCTGGGTAACCTGGGGAGGGGGAGAAGAGAAGGGACCTAGTGCTTGCTGAGTGTATTTATGAAGCTGACACGCTCACCCGTCTAAAACATGAGCGTCAGGATCTTTAAAATCCGTGCTATGTCACGCGTCGAAAACCTTTCGATAAACATGAACCAGCTGTAACGAAAAAAAAAAAAAAGACTTGATTATAAATTTTCACCTCACGCACGACATCGCACAGATTTTAAAGATCCTGACGCTCATGTTTTAGACAATGCGCCTAAGGCATCAAATGGGCGCCTCGGGCGCTTTGAGTTCAATCCTGTATCGACCAGCGCCTTGAGCAGCTCTTGAGCCGGAAAAGTTGTCTATATCGACTATAAACCATATCATAAATCAATAATATAATGACTCATTACTCTCCAGGAGACAAGGACGATAAATATTCGGTTTGATGGACGTATACAATGAGATCTGTCAGGTACGTTAATAGAGAAGGTATCTGAGTAATTTGCGGGTAATGTCAATGAAATAAAAACAGTTATTATTGTAGAAGGAAAAACCAAATGTCAAGGACATAAATAAGCAATAGGGAATCAGGAAATGGCTAGTTACATGATTGTTATTGAAAATAGAAGACAATACCGCATCATAGCTCTTAAGTACGCATTGTTCATTCGGTTAATAATGATGTACTGCTTATTATAGCTACAGACTTTCAGTCACGAAGCAGCTGTATTCCGAAAGTGCTTAAAGCAGATGACGGGGAAATGTGGGGGGGGGGGGAGGATGATAGTGGGAGGGGGGGAGTTTTATGGTTTGTGTGTATGGTAGTTCTGGTTAGCTTGGTGAAGGTGTTAGTAGTTGTGAGGAGGTGAGTGTGCCATATCAGGTGCTCAATTTAAGTGTGTGGTATATATGCTTGAGAGATTGTGTGAATGTGTGTGTGTGTGTGTGCGCATGCGCGCGTGTATGTGTAAATATGTCTATGTCTATGTCTATGCATGCGTGTGTTTGTACCCCACACCACGCCACAATCTCTCTCTTTGGTCTCTCTTCCTCTCTGTACAGCGGCTTGCCTCTCTTCCTCCCTCTCTTTCTGTCTGCATGTCTGTCTTTCTCCCTCTCCGTCTGCCTCTCTCTCTCTCTCTCTCTCTCTCTCTCTCTCTCTCTCTCTCCCTCCCCCACATCACTCCACAAACTCTATCTTTGTCTCTCTCCCTCTCTGTCTGTTTCTCTCTCTCTCCTCCCTCCCTTTCTTTCCCTCCACTCTGTCCCCCCCCCCCACCCCCCCAGCAGAGTTGCTGAATGAGTAATGATTATCTGTTTATACTTTTTCAGTTTTTCAGTACGTTTATTTGCTTTTTCTTCTAATTCAATAAGTGTGTGTGAACAGAACAGAACACAACAGAACAGGACAGAACACAACAGAACAAAACAGAACAGAACACAACACAACAGAACAGCACACAACAGAACAGAACAAAACAAAACACAACAGAACAGCACAGAACACAACAGAACAAAACAGAACAGAACACAACACAACAGAACATCACAGAACACAACAGAACAAAACAGAACAGAACACAACAGAACAGCACAGAACACAACAGAACAGAACAGAACAGAACACAACAGAACACAACAGAACAGCACAAAACACAATTGAGCAGAACAGAACACAACAGAACAGCACAGAACACAACAGGACACAAAATGTATTGCCATGTCAACCTGTAGGTTATGTGACACAATTATATAGAATAATATTCACAGTAGCTTGTTTTGTGTGTGTCCGTGTGTGTGTGTTTGTGTGTATGTGCGTATGCGTGACACGTGAGAGCTTGTGTATTTATTATGCACTGTGTGTAGAAAGATCGTTACATTTTAGAAAATATACCCCCGCTGAATGGGAAGTTAACATTTTCCCAAACCTACAAAATGCGTTGTTAAGTTAACTATTTTGGCAGTAATGGAGGGATGGACTTTAAGACTAATAACATTGGCGTCGCGTTAAGAGGTGTGGAACATACCATCGATTCTCCACTTTACAGCATTCGTAACGCTTCCATGGGTTTTGGGGAGTTTAGTAGTAGCTTTCCTTTCAACAGACCCCCCTCCTCACCCCCGCTTCCATTCCCCCTTTAGAAGTTCTCTAAACAGGACAAGTTTTATGTAGTTCATGTAAAAGAAGGAGGAGGATGACAACAAGTGGGATGATGATAATGATGGTGATGATGATGATGATGATGATGATGATGATGATGATGATGATGATGATGATGATGATGATGATGATGATGATGATGATGATGCACCCATTGCACATAGCTACGATCAAAAGAAAGGAAAGTATACTCCTGGCACACGCTGCGCAGCAGGCCAAAGTATGTCCCTTGTCCCTTGAAGGGATACTTCGGCGAGGTTAGCAGCCCGCTCAGTTACAGTGTCGGTGAAAGACTACGAACGGAAAAGTAAGTTTCGTCTCCTCTAGGCGATGAATTAGGTCACGCTGTATTTGTTTCTAGGTCAACAGTGTCTTTTACCAACCGTTTGAGAATCTTTCGAACCGTTTATTGACGCCGGATAGTGTCCTCCTCACTTGGTTTCATACCATTTAAGAATCCAAGAAGGTAAATGGGTTTTTGGGACGGAAAAATAGCATTTTTGTAGAGAAAATGGTTAGGGCAAGGGCTAGGGCTAGATCTACAACTAACCCTTACCCGAACCCTTGTAGCAATATTCCGCTCTTTCCGTCACTTTTAAACAGTACTGCGGTTCGCATCCGCGGCTAGCAGGATACTTTGAAGGGATGGAGAGAATACTTTTACTTGCTTGCTGCTAGCGGGAGTTTTGGCGATACTTTCTACCGATTGATTGATTGATTTATTGTTGCTTTAGGTCCAGCGGACTCTTCCGAGCCAAATCTTTCTACCGATCGCAGCAATGTGTATTACCTCGATGATGATGATGATGATGATGATGATGATGATAATGATGATGTTGATGACAGGAGGAAGATGATAATGATGCTAAAGAAGAGGACGGGAACACAACAAGCAATAATAGAAAAACCAAAGCTTCTTTTCCGACATTTTTAACAAGAAGATTTCCAAAGGACCTCTTTTTTTTTCTCGAATCGCGGAAGGATATACTGTCATGCAACATAGAAATCAATACACCGAGTCTGCGCAGTGAGGGGTTTGACATGGAGTTGTGCTTGGGACACTGTACATGTTCCTCTGTCAATCTTGCCAAATGAAAAGTAAATGTCAGGGGAAGCAACTGCCTCTTCTTTCTCGTTCTTTTTTTTATATATACATTTTTTTAAAATAAATGATAACTCCAGTATGTTTTCCTATCTTTGTCATTGATTTTATTTCCTTTTTTGAAATTTCGGGTCATACCGAGGGAAGAAGAGGCAGAGATAATGTGGGGATGGAGGAGTGCGGAATGAGTCTCTCTCTCTCTCTCTTTCTCTCTCTCTCTTTCTCTCTCTCTCTCTCTCTCTCTCTCTCTCTCTCTCTCTCTCTCTCTCTCTTTCTCTCTCTCTCTCTCAGTATGTGTGTGTATCTCCTTCTCTCCACCCCCATCCATCTTTCCTTCCTCTTCATCCTTCTTCTCTTCATCTTGCTTTCCTCTATACACTAAGCTTGACATCTAGGCTGCCCTTAATTTAGTTCCAGACAGTGCTTAAGAGCGATAGTCTCCGTCTATGCATTTTTGATCAGTTCAGTTTTACACCAAGATTCCTAAGAGATCCTCCACCCCAACCCCTACCCATCAATAATGTAAAATATACCACATAAAGAAGACGGACCAATATCCCTCGACTATGTTAAGCCCTTTTTCTTCTTCTGTTGTTGTTGTTGCTGTTGTTGTTCTTCTTCTTCTTCTTCTTGTTCTTCTTCTTCTTGTTCCTCTTCTTCTTATTGTTGTTGTTGTTGTTCTTCTTAATCTTGTTGTTGTTGTTGTTGTTCTTTTTCTTCTTCTTTTCTCATTCTTCTTCTTCTTCTTCTTCTTCTTCTTCTTCTTCTTCTTCTTCTTCTTCTTCTTCTTCTTCTTCTTGTTTTCTTCTTCTTCATGTTGTTGTTATTCTTATTCTTCTTGTTCTTTTTCTTGTTGTTGTTGTTCTTCTTCTTTTGTTCTTCTTGTTCTTCATCCGCCTGAGAGCAGCCCCTTTCAACATCACCATCATCCAGGCCTATGCCCCAACATCAGACTATGACGACAGCGAAGTGGAGGATTTTTATGAAAATCTACAGGCGTTCCTTGACCAAGTGCCGAAGAAGGACATAGTCATAGTGCAAGGCGACTGGAATGCCAAGGTTGGCCAAGATGCGCACCACAACTGGGGAGACATATGTGGACCCCACTGCAACAACAAGACAAATTACAGGGGTCTGAG
This sequence comes from Oncomelania hupensis, assembly GCA_036898135.1. Lineage (NCBI taxonomy): Eukaryota > Metazoa > Mollusca > Gastropoda > Littorinimorpha > Pomatiopsidae > Oncomelania > Oncomelania hupensis. The sequence goes on along the minus strand of CM072520.1, from coordinate 39,241,239 downwards.
ACTCTTGGAGTTTGCCAGATACAACAATCTGGTACTGGCAAACACGCTTGGTCTCCACAAAAACTCCAGACGTTGGACATGGCACAGTCCCGGCGGGGAGCATCACAACCAAATAGACTACATCATGGTCAAGAAACGCTTCAGATCAAGCATCAACATTGGCAGGACACGCACTTTTCCAGGAGCAGACATCGGAAGTGACCACGATCTCGTGATGATGTCTTTCCGGCTCCACTTGAAGAGAGTAAATACAGCAAAGTGCACTAGACTGAAGTTCGACCTGGACAAACTGCAAGACCCGGAGGTGGCATAACTATTTCAGGCCACAATTGGAGGGAAATTTGCACCACTGCTCATTTTGGGGGCTGGTGAAGTAGATGTCAACACCATGACCACCACCTTCAACTCAGCTGTGACAGATGCCACCACTGAGATCCTTGGCAAGCACCGACCGAAAAAGAAGCCGTGGATCACATCTGAACTTGTGGATCTGTGTGATAAACGAAGAGAGATAAAAAAAAAAAAAGAACACCTCACAGGGAGCTGACGTCTACCGAAAAATCAACAATGACATCCGAAAAGGCATGCGCACAGCAAAGGAGAACTGGATAGAAGATCAATGGCAGGAAATAGAGAACAGTCTGAACAAGAACAACAGCAAGAAGGCCTACCAGACTGTGAAGCGGCTGACAAGTGTCAAACAGCCCAAGGTCTCCACGATCCAAAGCAAGTCTGGCATATGCCTTACAGAAGAACAAGAAGTCTTGGACAGATGGACAGAGTACTGCTCTGACCTTTACAACCATACACCAAATGGAGACCCATCAGTTCTAGCATGTCCCGAGAACAGAGAAGAAGAAGAAATCCTCCCAATTCTCCGGGAAGAAGTTGAGGCAGCAGTGCAATCTCTAAAGAAAGGGAAGTCAGCGGGAGTGGACAACATACCCGCGGAACTGCTACAAGCAGGAGGAGAAGCGATGATTTATTACCATTATCTGTAACAAGATCTAGCAGAGTGGGGAGTGGCCTATACCATGGACCCAGTCGCTTGTCATCACGCTTCCCAAAAAAGGTAATCTTCAGGAGTGTGAAAATTACCGCACCATCAGCCTTATCAGCCATCCCAGCAAGGTCCTCCTGAAAATAATACTCAACAGGTTGAAACCCCAAGCTGAACAAATCATAGCTGAAGAACAAGCAGGATTCAGGGCAGGGCGAAGTACCACTGAGCAGATTTTCAACCTCAGAATAATATGTGAGAAATACCTACAGCACCAACAACATCTATATCATGTGTTCATAGACTTCAAGAAGGCGTTTGACCGAGTCTGGCATGCAGCTCTATGGGCTACAATGAAAGTGTACAACATCAGCCCTAAAATTATTGAAGTCATCAAAAGCCTGTATGACAAGGCTACCAGTGCAGTCCTCCACAACAGCGCCATCGGGAACTGGTTCCGAACAACAATCGGTGTGCGTCAAGGATGCCTACTCTCTCCAACACTCTTCAACATCTTCCTAGAGCGCATCATGTCAGATGCTCTTGCAGATCATGAAGGCACAGTCAGCATAGGGGGTAGAGAAATCTCAATCTTCGTTTTGCGGATGACATTGATGGATTGGCTGGAGAGGAACAAGAACTTGAACAGCTGGTACAGAGGCTTGACACCACCTCCAGAGCCTATGGAATGGAAATAAGTGCAGAGAAGACCAAAATGATGACCAACAACACCAATGGCATCAACACGGACATCAAAGTCCAAGGCCAATCCCTCAACACAGTGCATAGCTTCAAATATTTAGGAGCCATTGTATCAGACAATGGGTCCCGACAGGAAGCCCTCTCCAGGATCGCACAAACAACTGCTGTCCTGACAAAAATGAAGCCCATTTGGAAAGACAGGACCATCAGTCTACATTCCAAAGTAAGACTGCTGCGCTCCCTTGTCATCTCCATCTTCCTATATGCTTGCGAAGCATGGACCCTCACAGCAGATCTCCAACGAAGAATACAAAGCATGGAGATGAGGTGCTACAGAAGACTTCTGGGCATTTCCTATACCCAACACATCACCAACGACGAAGTCCGACAGACCATCACACAAGCCATTGGACAACACGATGACCTGCTCACAGTGGTGAAGAAACGGAAACTCCGATGGTATGGCCACGTCACCAGATCATCAGGCCTTGCAAAGACTATTTTGCAAGGCACAGTACAAGGAGGTAGAAGAAGAGGGAGACCTAAAAAGAGGTGGGAGGACAACATTCGAGAATGGACTGGTTTGACACTGAGAGAAGCCATCAGGGTTGCTGAGGACAGAGAAAGATGGAGTATGCTGGTTAAACGATCATCTGTGGTGCCCCTACGACCTCCGGGTTACGGGACAGGATAGGATAGGATAGGATAGGATAAAAATAATTGTGACCCTTTAGTCCAATATTTTTTAGTTTTTTGTAACAATCTGGCGTGTCATACACTATCATAAGACTTATGTACATAAAAAATGTTGCTAGTACACTTTTTTTCTTAGAAAACTGCTCTTTTATATGACTAGAAAGTTTTACCAAGTGATCAATAGTACTGCGACATTTGCCATATCCTTCTTGATTTATAGGAATTGTGCTATTTGTTTCACAATAATATAAAAGTCTTTGGTTTACTATTTTTTCCATTAATTTACCAACGTGAAAAGTCAATGCGATTGGTCTATAATTATTTATTAATGATTAAGGTTTACCTTGTTTAAGGATCGGAATTATTACAGATTGTTTCCAAATTTCCGGTACCGCTCGACTTTCCCAACAAGTTTGGAAAAGTGAATGCAATAATTTCTTCCACTTCAAAAGTAAATGACACAACTTTTGATAAGAAATTGCATCTATTCCAACTACAGAATTATTATTTCTAAGTGAAATTAATGTTTCTGATAATTCATCGAGAGTAATAGGACTGTTCGTCAGTGACAGGGTCTTTATATTCTTCTTTCTTTTTGCAATCATGCCTATATTTTAACATATTTTCCTTTAAACTACTGGTTAAACTGTGAAAAACGCGTTTGTAAAGGCCTCCACTTTTTCTAACAAAGATGGGTTGAGATTTATGAACATTTTTTAAAATCTTTGACTTTTTTCCACACTTTGTGTTAGTCTTTAGATTCTACGACCTCTTTTTCACAAATGTTAATCAATGATCTCCCTTTGCCTTTGCAATTACCTTGATATATTGAATTTTTGCCGGTTTCATATTTTTAAATTTTTTTATCCGTCCTATGTTTTACTGCTTCTTTACATTCTTCGTTCCACCATGAATTTTCTTGCCGTTTTAGAGTCTTCTTTGGTCGGACTCTAGGAATTAAATGTTCAGCAGCTTGTAATATAATGTTCTTAAATGTATCATAAAATAAATTAACATCATCTAGTATAATATCACTCTCAGAATATGTAAGTAAGTAGTTATTAAAATTTTCCAAGTTTGCTTGATTCCATTAACATTTGGAAATTTTAGCGACAATGGATGATTCATCAATCGCAATATTTTCATTTAAAGAAATTAATATAGTTAGGTGATAACTACCCAAGCAATCTTCTCCGACTTTCCAGCTACACTGATAAGCAATATTACAAGATACAAATCTTTTGCTGTAGATCTGTGTGCTGTAATGTCAGGTATCCTTGTTACGTTACCGTCATTTAATAGTGTTAATTTAGAATCAACAATAGTATCAACAAAACGATTACAATCCTTTTTCCAAAAAGATGAATGAGAGTTAAAATCTCCTAAAACAGCCCAATTACCATTAGAAAAATCAAAGTTTTTAATTCAATCTGAATTGTAATTTCTTGGACCATTGGGGTAATAAACAGATAGGATCTTAATAATATAATGATTGTTTACCTTTACACAAGCACCTGTGCATACAAAATTTGAGTAACAGTGGGCATAGAAAATGGATCAACAGCAAAAAATGATAAACCACACCTTTTGTAAATTGTAGTGTGAATGTTTTTTATTTTCCTTATTAAAACTATTTAAAAAGGCGTTTTCAAGCCATGTCTGGGAATGTCCAATGACTGCAGTGCTAAAACACAGAGAAATTTGTTTCATCAATAAAATGTTTAAAAGCTATCAGGTTTGAGGAAAAATAACAATACCATTGAAATAATCTTGCTAGTTTTATGTTTTTCATAATTATGATTTAAAATTATATTTGTGTTTTGTTTTTAAGTTCTACTGAAATGTAGAATGGTCTCTTTATATTTTCTTTCTTCTGTCCGCCATCTACTACCACATCCGGTTGTTGTACCACCATTTGTCCATCTGCTCGTCGCCGTGTCCGAGGTTTGGACCAGAGCAGATCTCTGACCTGATGGCCAATATTACGTGCTATTATACTGCTGCCGGTCTTTGAGGTGTGGAGACCTTCACGTAGATTGTAGTAACGCAAGTTGTCGTGGTTGACTACTGAGAAATTGGTCATTTCAAACAGTTCTCCCCCCGTTGGGCTGCCGGGGGTTTCAGTATAAATAGTATCCCCACTTTCTGGAAATTTAGTGCTTTAAATTCCCACTGTCGCTATCTTTCCCATTTGTTCTTTCTCATTCCTGCTCTGTTCTATCAATCTGCTATACTATCTTCTTCTTCGCTATCTCACCTATCTTTTCTTTGGAAAACTCTTCCGGGACAAGATTCCTTATTTGTGTGTGAGGTCTGTTGGATCAGCTTGGGAATATCGGACGCTTCCTGCCAGGTGGTCACTAGGGCTTCCTATGATGTTATTATTTAGCAATGTAGGCATTTTAT
>CM072520.1:39211435-39231435 GCA_036898135.1 Oncomelania hupensis | reverse complement strand
CAGGATCTGTAAAGTCCGTACGACGGCATGCGTGAGTGCACAGACTAGACCTCGGTTTATACTCTCATCCGATGGAACGGTGGGTGCTGTTCTGTGCATCAGGATCACACAAGCACACCTACGCACATCCCTAGATCTATTACGAGCGTAGACAGCACGCACAAACTTTTACTCACGCATCAACATCACAACAATAAATATCCAACGAGAAGCGAACGAGTACGGGAAGGCGATGATACATCCTGTAATATTGGCTCTCCAACCCCCACCCACCCAGACCACTGACTCGTTCCCAACCACACCCATGCACACCCACCCAACTCTTCGCTCTCCCCTCTCCCCTCCACCCACCCTGTCCCTTACGCTTTAAGAAATGAGAACGGCGCTTTATGAAGGAACACATTTCAATATCATTTTATCGAGCTATCGATTCCATCATGGCTGACTGACACGTTTGAACATATCGGAGCGTTGAAAACCTTTTCATTGGTTGATGAACAACGATGAGGGAAGGGTTGAACAGTGTTGAAAAACGTTGAAGGGAAAATTCTAAACTTTTTTTTTCTCCTTAGGGACCAGCTTGCACGCGTCAAGAAACAAAGAAGAATGGCTTTGAGACCAGGTTTGGAGGGAAATGACGCGTTACAAAAGCTTGTTTTTATTCGTTATAATTAGTCATTGTTTAAAGGGTCCAGCGGACTATGTCGCGAGATGACTAGTTTTACCCTGCTTACTTTACGTTGTAGCCTTGTTTAGTCATTGTAATCTTAGAATGTTAATGTTAGGCTGCAGCAGACGATGGAAGTAATCAAGCGTAGCAATGATATACTGCCGTTTACACACAGTGGTAGCTGACGGTAAGAGCGAAGGCAATGACATCATCGTAGCTACGTTAGGCGAGTCGATTACCAGCCAATGAGAACACAGGTTATAATGGACTCAGCCAGGTCTGGCTGATTCAAATAGAGAGATAGAACAGTAGTCGAGTTTCAGACGAGGAGCAGTAAACAGCTACACAGTTAGCAGTAAGATCTCTCCTGAATAGACCAGGAAGCAGGACTTGTGAATCTTAGAATTCAATCAAGTAGCCACTCGCCTGACTTTGTCAAACAGGTAAATGAACATACTTCTGTTTCATCGTGAAATATTTATATTATTGCTGAACTTATGTTTGTGGAATTTGCTATGCATAGATTTGAATTGTTCGTCCAACGTTGCGTGACCACGTGGCGAAACACGACCGGTTGCGTCGCCATGTTGTATACCTGACTGAACCACTGTTGGTTAACCTATATGTATGTTTGCAGACCAGTGGCTGTACCAGTGAATGTTTATAATATTATTAATTCTGTATGTGTATAGTTAGCCACGAGTTATATTTATGTATGTATAGGAAATTAGAGTTGAGATTCCAGTGGACCACGGACGTAGCAGAATGTTCGTCGCTTATGTATAGAGATGTGGAGCTATCACTGAGGGCTACTTTGGCTTTCAGTGAGACGCTCTGCACAGACCTATTATTCAAGGTTGTGCAGAATTTCGTCTCGTGTGTTACAGACGAACAGGCGAGACATACCGTGCGCCCAACTCCACAGAAAAGAAGAGTTGGCTGTTTAGCCTCTACAGCACAAGACTGAGAGAGCAACCCTGGAAAACACCCTCCAAGACACCACAGCATGTCAAGAGACCAAACTACACGACGACCCAGCGTGTACCAGAAGCTACCTCAACGAAGGGCTTCAAACCCGCTACACACAAGTTCAGTGCAGAGGAAATAGAGCACTAAAACTGATAGAAAAAGGACCACAGTAGTCCACTCTTCAGAAAACTGTAAAACGACCACAGTAGTCCAATCTTCATGAACTCTAGTAGCCAGTGCCCTATGAAGACATAACAGCTGCCTAGACTCTCAGCGATCGAATTATTTGTATTGACTTATGACTTTTTAAGGTAGATTAGTACATCGAAAATCTTGTATAGAGTAGAAGAAATAAATGTGTGATTTTAACTGTTATCAAGTGGCTGGACTACATATGATTCATAACCGTGTGAAAGCTAGTGTGACAGTGATCTTTTACCATTTTTCTATCTATCTCTGTATCCCAACCTTAACACAGACCGAGCAAAATAAATAAATGTATTAAAGTAATTCACCGGGTGACTAACTAGCAGTTCCCATAGAATAAAGCGTGAGGGTTACAGCATTCCATTGTGCAGAGCCCAGCAACCCATAAACCCCACGTTACAGACTACAAAGAGCCGAATCAGGACCTCAGGAGCTTAGTTCTCTGTTGAACCTTGTGTGAACGTGTGGTTCAGACTTTATGGCGGTTGACTTGTTGAAAATTGCTCTGTTGTTGCTGGTTTTGCTGGCGTAGTGGAAGCGATGGCGTTAAGGAGACATACAGCGTGACTGGGACTTGCCGAGTAACACCTCTCACACGAAGAGAGAGGCGAGAGAGAGTCAGTCTCGGCGAGTCTCATCAACGTAGTATGCGAAAGGAGATTGGAGCCAAGTGGTGAAGAAATATTTCATTTGTGTTTAGAAGCGCTAAAGGGTGGAGCGGGGGGGGAGGGGGGGGTGTTTGGGGGTAGGGGAAAGGGGGACGAGAAGGCAATATGGCGAAGCTTGAAGGAAGGAGAATATAGGTGAGAATGGGAAGTGTGAGTGCAAGAGAATGGACGAAGAATAATAATAATTTTTAAAAAAAGAAGTAAAATTTTTTTTAAATAATAATAATAATAATAATAATAATAATAATAATAATAATATTAATAATAATAATAATAATAATCCTATCCTATCCTGTCCCGTAACTCGGAGGTCGTAGGGGCACCATAGATGATCGTTTAACCAGCATACTCCATCTTTCTCTGTCCTCAGCAACTCTGATGGCTTCGCTCAGTGTCAAACCAGTCCATTCTCGGATGTTGTCCTCCCACCTCTTTTTCGGTCTCCCTCTTCTTCTGGTATTTGCAAGGCCTGATGATCTGGTGACATGGCCATACCATCGGAGTTTCCGTTTCTTCACCACTGTGAGCAGGTCATCGTGTTGTCCAATGGCTTGTGTGAGGGTCTGTCGGACTTCGTCGTTGGTGATGTGTTGGGTATAGGAAATGCCCAGAAGTCTTCTGTAGCACCTCATCTCCATGCTTTGTATTCTTCGTTGTAGATCTGCTGTGAGGGTCCATGCTTCGCAAGCAGATAGGAAGATGGAGATGACAAGGGAGCGCAGCAGTCTTACTTTGGAATGTAGACTGATGGTCCTGTCTTTCCAAATGGGCTTCAACCTTGTCAGGGCAGCAGTTGTTTGTGCGATCCTGGAGAGGACTTCCTGTCGGGATCCATTGTTTCATACAATGGCTCCTAAATATTTGAAGCTATGCACTGTGTTGAGGGATTGGCCTTGGACTTTGATGTCCGTGTTGATGCCATTGGTGTTGTTAGTCATCAATTTGGTCTTCTCTGCACTTATTTCCATTCCATAAGCTCTGGACGTGGTGTCAAGCCTCTGTACCAGCTGCTCAAGTTCTTGTTCCTCTCCAGCCAACCCATCAATGTCATCCGAAAAACGAAGATTGGAGATTGCTTTACCCCCTATGCTGACTGCACCTTCGTGATCTGCAAGGATATCTGAAATGATGCGCTCTAGGAAGATGTTGAAGAGTGTTGGAGAGAGTAGGCATCCTAGACGCACCCCGATTGTTGTTCTGAACCAGTTCCCGATGGAGCTGTTATGGAGGACTGCACTGGTAGCCTTGTCATACAGGCTTTTGATGACTTCAATAATTTTAGGGCTGATGTTGTACACTTTCATTGTAGCCCATAGAGCTGCATGCCAGACTCGGTCAAACGCCTTCTTGAAGTCTATGAACACATGATATAGATGTTGATGGTGCTGTAGGTATTTCTCACAGTTTATTCTGAGGTTGAAAATCTGTTCAGTGGTACTTGCCCTGCCCTGAATCCTGCTTGTTCTTGTCACGTGGGGTTTATGGGCTCTGCACAATGGAATTATGGGCCCTCACGTTTATTCGGTGGGAACTGCTAGTACGTCACCCTATGAATTACTTTAATAAATTTATTTGTTTAGCTCGTTCTGTGTTAAGGTTGGGGTACAGAAATAGATAGAAAAATGGTAAAAGAATACTGTCACACTAGCTTTCACACGGCTATGAATCATATGTAGTCCAGCCTTTTGATAACAGTTAAAATCACACATTTATTTCTTCTACTCTATACAAGGTTCTCTAAGTACTAATCTAACTTAAAAAGTCTCTTTCAATGCTAATAGTTCGATCGCTGATAGTCTATGCAGCTGTTCTATCTTCATCGGGCACTTGCTCTTATATTTCATGTAGATTTGGACTACTGTGGTCCTTTTTACAGTTTATGAAGAGTTGGACTACTGTGGTCCTGTTATAATCAGTTTAAGTGCACCTTCGCCTTATGCACTTAACTCATGTGTGGGGAGTTCGAAGTCCTTCTGTGAGGTAGCTTCTGGTCCACCTGTGTCGTTGTGTAGTTGGGTTCCCTTGCCACGCTGTGGGGTCTGACAGGGAGTTTTACCGGGTCGCTCGTTCCGACTTGTGCGGTAGAGGTTCCTCAACCAACTTGTCGTTTCTGTGGAGTGGGGCACACAGGATAGCTCGGGATAGCTCGGGATAGCTCGCCTGCCCGTCTGTAATATAAGAGACGAAATTCTGCACAACCCTGAATAATCGGTTTGTGCAGAGCGTCTCACTGAAAGCCAAGTAGCCCTCAGTGATAGCTCCACATCTCTATACATAAGCGACGAACATTCTGCTACTTCCGGGTTCCACTGGAATCTCACTCTAAATTCCTATACATACATAAATATCAATCGTGTCTAACTATACACATACAGAATTAATAATAATATAAACATTCAGTGGTACAGCCACTGGTCTGCAAACATACATATAAGTTAAACAACAGTGGTTCCGTACGGGATACAACATGGCGGCGTAACCGGTCGTGTTTCGCCTCGTGGTCGGCTCTTCCACATGGTCACGCAAATTCGGATTAATAATTCACATTTATGCATAGCAAATTCTTCAAACATAATTTCAACAATAATATAAATATATCACGATGAAACAGAAGGGTGTTCATTTACCTGTTTGACAAGATCAGGCCCGTTGTGACTTGATAGAATTCTAAGATCCTAAGTCCTGCTCCCTGGTCTAAGTGTGGCGAGATTTCTCTGCCAGCTTTCTAGCTGTTACCACTTCGGTGTATTACTCCCAACTGACCAAAAATGTGCGGGGTTTGGACCTAGTCAAACTGGCTCCAACCACTTTGCCTAAGCTCTCCCATTGGTTCCAACGGTCCGATTCAAAACTCAAGTGCTGACGTCACTGCGCTGTGTGTGTGGCTCAGGCTCGCAGTGTGCTGTAATTTAATTGCTGCTGTGTACTATACTAACTCTCTACTGTTACAAAGGCTACCCATGCTGAATAGTCGATAGGCAGAGTTTAAACTAGCCAATTCGTGACAGGCTCCCTCAACTGAAAAAAGGCGATGACTACTGGATTCGACCTTTTTCTACTACAGAGCCTAGTTTAACGCTGCACTATCCTAGGGTCCTATTTACAAACTAGTTAAGTTGCTCTACCTGAGCTGCAATGCTGTGCCAGGTAGCTATGGACACTAGTGACAGGGTTTTATTGGGCGGGGACGAATTCTGGTGCTGTGGCCCTTAGTTGTGTTGGGTGGGCGACAGCTGCTGTGTCCTCCACGAGATGGCGACTGAGGTAGTCGGCTCCGTGGTTCTCTTTGCCGGGGATGTACTCGATTTGGAATGAGTATGCCTGAAGGGTGAGTGCCCATCTCATCAGGCGAGAGTTCAAAGACTTGGAGGCTGCCAGGAACGATAGTGGTTGGTGGTCCACCTGAACTGTGAAGTGGGTCCCATACAGGTAGAGTTGAAACTTCTGTATGGCCCAGACTAGTCCAAGACATTCTTTCTCCGACGTGGCGTAGTGGGTCTCGGCGGGTCTCAATTTTCTGCTGGCGTAGGCGACAGGGAATAGCGTCTCTGCATTCTTGGGGTCGCGCTGTAGCAGTACTGCTCCGAGGCCTAAGTCGCTTGCGTCGGTGCGAAGAACGAATGGCTGAGTCAAATCGGGTAGGTGGAGTACTGGCGCCGATGTCATTCTGTCCTTGAGTGTTTGGAATGCTGTCTCGCATTCGGCGGTCCATACTACTTTGTCCGGGGCGATTTTCCGGGTTCCATTTGTCAGTGGTACGGCGATGCTGTTGTAGTTGGGGATGAATTTCTGGTAGAAGCCGCAGAGTCCTAGAAATGACTGCACTTCCTTCTTTGTCTTGGGCCTAGGAGCGTCGAGTAGGCGTTTCACTGTCTTCTCTACCGGTCGCAGGCTTCCTTGACTGATGGTGTGTCCCAGAAATTCTAGCTCGGTGAATCCAATCTGACATTTGGTGGGTCTTGCCGTCAATCCTGTGTCTCTGAGGCGTGCGAGTAGTTGTTGTAGGAGCGTGACATGTTCCTCCCACGTAGGTGTTGCGATGAGGATGTCGTCCATAAACGAGTGTAGGTGCTCGCTGCTCAGGGGTGCCAGGAGTTTTCGCATCATGGCGCTGAAGATGCTGGGTGCGTTGTGGAGTCCGAATGGAAGTACGTTGAACTCGAAGTGTCCTTCCATAGTGCTAAACGCTAGGTACTTTCGGACTTGCGGTTGCACTGGTATCTGGTAGTATCCTTTGCTGAGGTCGATGCGTGAGAAGTACTTCGCTCGCTGTAGCTTGGCAAATAGGTCTGTCTGGTCCGGGAGTGGCTCTGGCTGGAACTGCGTTACCGCATTCAGGAGTCTGAAGTCGATGCACAGTCGATGCTCTCCGTTGGGTTTTCGCCACAATACCGTGCCTGCGCTGTAGGGTGAAGTAGACTCTGAGATGATTCCGGCTGCCAGTAAGGTGTCTATCTCTTCCTTGATGGCTCGCTGCTGAGACAGTGGCATCGGGTAGAGCTTCTGGCGGACGGGTGTTGGGTCGGTCACCGTTAAGGTTACTTCGACGAGGTCTGTCCTCCCTGGTCGGTCTGTGAGCACAGTCTGATGTTGTCGAATGACCTGTAGTGCTTGCTGTCGCTGTTTGGCGGCTAGGTCTCCGTTGAGTATCACGTCTTTGTAGGTTTCTTTGGAGTGCAGGGGATACTCTACTGCATTGGTCTCCATGCTTTCTCCTTCTTCCGCGATGGCGATGGCTAACAAGTTGTGAGTGCTGGGGGTCGCTGGTCTGTCCGTGTATTTCTTGAGGAGATTGATGTGGTGGTACCGGGCTCTCCCGTTCACCTCTACTTGGTAGACTGTCTTGGATTTCTTGGCAGTCACCCGGTACGGTCCTCTCCAAGCGATGTCCAGCTTGTTGGTTCCACTTGGAAGTAAGAGTAGCACTTGATCGCCGACTTGCAGTTCTCTGTCCTTCGCGTGGCGGTTGTAGTACTTCGCCTGACGGGCTCTTGCCTTCTTCAGTGCTTCACCAGCTGTCTTCCACGTTGCTTTGAGGGTTTCCTGCAGGTCTGCGACGTACTTGGTGGCACCTCTTGGTGTGTCGTCTATCTTGGCTTCCGTCCAACTTCTGCGTAGGGCTTCTAGCGGTCCGGCTAGAGGTCTGCCGAATAGCAATGTTGACGGGGTGTAGCCTGTGGCTGCATGGGGCGTTTCTCTATATGCGAACAGTGCCGCATTCACGTAGGTGTCCCACGCTTCTGGATTGTCGTCGGCGACTTTCCTGAGTATGGTGAGAAGGGTTCCATTCAGTCTTTCTACTTGTCCGTTGCTGGCGGGGTGGTATGGTGGTGTGCGAATGTGATGAACTTGTATCAACTCGAACACGTCTTGCATCAGGCGGCCGGTGAACTGAGATCCGTTGTCCGTTCTAATGCTGTCCGGGAATCCGACTCTGGTAAAGATGGCGATGAGTGCATCTGCAATCTTCTTGGTGTCGATCGCTGGCAACGGGACTGCTTCGCACCACATCGTACATGCGTCGACGAGTGTGAGTAGAAATCTGTTCCGCTTCTTGGTCATGGGCAGTGGTCCTACTATGTCTACTGAGACTTGCTGGAATGGTACGCCGACTACTACCGATGGTCCTAAGGTAACTGGTACGGTGTGATGTCGCGGGGAATATCGTTGACATTGGTGGCAAGATTTCACGTAGCGCTTGACATCCTCCGTGATTCCTGGCCAATAGTAGTGTGCGCTGATTCTCTGCACTGTGGCTCCAATTCCCATGTGTCCGCTGAGTGGCATGCTGTGGCCTAGTTCTAGTACTTGGGCTCGAAGGGTGGCTGGCAGTACTAGTTGGGTGTGATCTCCATCTCCTTGTCGATGAAGAATTCCCTCTTCCATGTAGAAGTCTCCCTTGTGCGGGGGTGTGTGCGCCTTGGGTAGCTTCTGGAAGCACTTCGCTATCGAGGTGTCTTCTTTCTGTGCTGTTTTGATCTCTTCGAGTCCTGGATTCGGAGCGAACTCGGGCTGGGGTGGTTGGGTTTTAGCTTGGGCCCTGGTTTGCACTGCAGCTATCTCTACAGTTTTAGGGGGCGTGCCTAAGAACACATACCTACAACCTAGCACTAGATCATACAGGGGTTTCTGTAAAACAGCTGCTTGGATTCGTCCTGTGACGTACCTACTCTCTACTTCTATCCATGCTATTGGGCAAGTAGTCGTCGGTTTCGTCAAGTCTGCTCCTTGTAAGTCGACTGTCTTGTCTGTCAAGTCCGCGCGCGCTACAAGAGATTCGCTAACAATCGCGTCGTATGATAGACCTGTGTCATACAGACAGTTCGCTTCTTTACCGTTGACCTTGACCGTGTCTGTCACCGATGGGTGATCTCCGATCGTGTGTGGCTTGTTACCGCTGCTTTGAGTTAGAACTCTGTGCGCTGGCCGGCTTTCGCGCTCTTCCCTACGTTGTGCGGCCAACTTGAAACATTCTGCGGTGGAGTGATTGTTTCTGTTGCAGAACGAACAATACCGTCTCTGTTCTGCGGGACCTCTTTTCCCGAATTCCGTGTTGGGTCCTTTATTTTGCCCAGGTCTGGGATTATTCGGCTTATTCGCGGTGCGCTCTTCCCGGGTAGGGCTTCGTTTCTGTGCCTCTTTCCCGTTAGGCTTTAGGTCTCGCCTGAAGCTCTTGGCTTCTCCGTGTGCGGCCACGTACCTATCTGCGACCTTGACCAGATCTTCCAGTCTTTCCGCGCCCTGCTCTACTGAGAATGTCCTCAGCTCGGGGGTCATGGTTTCCCGTAGCTGTTCCCATACTAACAGTTCTGTCAGTCCATCATACGTTTTAGCCGTGGCTGACTGGCTAATCCACTTATCCAGCATTGTGGACAACCGATCCGCGAACTGCGCATAGCTCTCTCCTTTCACTCTCCGATTGGTGCGGAACTTTTGCCGGTAGCATTCTCCTGTTAGTTCGAATCCCGTTAGGAGTGCCTCTTTTACCTTGTGATAGTCAGTCACTCTGTCAGTCGGTAGCTTACTGTAGATGTCATAAGCCTTTCCTCTAAGCCCTTGACTAAGCTTAAAAGACCAATGAGTGGGATCTAGTTTGTACTCTGTTGCTAGACGCTCAAACCTAGTGAGATAGAGATCTAGACCTTCTTCTCTCTCATTGAATGTTCCCAGTGGAAATGACATTCCTTGTACAGGGTTGGATGCTACCTCTAGCTGATCTGAGTGGGAAGGGGTTGAGGAAGAACTTGAAGCTCCTGATCCCAATCTTCTTAGCTCTAACTCATGCTGTCTTTCTTTTTCCTTTTCTTCCCTCTCTTTTTCTTTTTCTGCCCTTTCTTTTTCTTTTTCTGCCCGCTCATACTCCCATCTCCTAACTTCTGCTTCTCTCTCTGCTGCTAATGCTGCCTTCTTCTGTTCTCCTTCTAATTCTAATTTCTTCTGTTCTCTTGCTGCTTCTAACTCTGCTTTCTTTTGCTCTGCTTCTAACTTCTTCTGCTCTGCTTCTAGTTCTAATTTCTTTTGCTCTGCTTCTAACTTCTTCTGCTCTGCTTCTAATGCTAGTTTCTTCTGCTCTGCTTCTAGTTCTAATTTTCTCTGTTCTGCTTCGAGTTTCTTCTGTTCTCTCTCTGCTGCTCTCTCTGCCTTAGCCTCCTGTTTCTCTACCTCTGCATTGATATACGCAATTAGGTCTCCCCCTGCTAAGTGTAAAGCTTCCCCTAATTCCTTGAA
This sequence comes from Oncomelania hupensis, assembly GCA_036898135.1. Lineage (NCBI taxonomy): Eukaryota > Metazoa > Mollusca > Gastropoda > Littorinimorpha > Pomatiopsidae > Oncomelania > Oncomelania hupensis. Next base: position 39,221,193 of record CM072520.1, on the reverse strand, counting down.
GCGCAATCTCAAGGCCACTGGGTCCGACATTGCCAAACGTGTCTATGAACAACCTCTGAATCACGTGGAATACCAAAACACTAGCAATATTGCAAGTCAATAAAAACAATGCAAAGACAATCAAATTCGTAATCACTAATAGAATAAAACAAGGGTCAAATGGCATACAACAGTTATTTAAGCAAAACCTGCAAAAGAACAATGCAACATACAGGCACAAAAATAATTGAAGCAAAAAAGTTTTTAACTAAAGAATAGTGCACCACAACTGATCAGTGTTATACCCTTACACTATTCTAAGTTATTCTACTTCTACTACTGTTATCTAATTTTATTGTACTTAGATCCGGTTATACCCAATTCCTATTATACACAGATCCTGGCTAGGCTCGCCAATTAAAGTGTCACGTGGGGTTTATGGGCTCTGCACAATGGAATTATGGGCCCTCACGTTTATTCGGTGGGAACTGCTAGTACGTCACCCTATGAATTACTTTAATAAATTTATTTGTTTAGCTCGTTCTGTGTTAAGGTTGGGGTACAGAAATAGATAGAAAAATGGTAAAAGAATACTGTCACACTAGCTTTCACACGGCTATGAATCATATGTAGTCCAGCCTTTTGATAACAGTTAAAATCACACATTTATTTCTTCTACTCTATACAAGGTTCTCTAAGTACTAATCTAACTTAAAAAGTCTCTTTCAATGCTAATAGTTCGATCGCTGATAGTCTATGCAGCTGTTCTATCTTCATCGGGCACTTGCTCTTATATTTCATGTAGATTTGGACTACTGTGGTCCTTTTTACAGTTTATGAAGAGTTGGACTACTGTGGTCCTGTTATAATCAGTTTAAGTGCACCTTCGCCTTATGCACTTAACTCATGTGTGGGGAGTTCGAAGTCCTTCTGTGAGGTAGCTTCTGGTCCACCTGTGTCGTTGTGTAGTTGGGTTCCCTTGCCACGCTGTGGGGTCTGACAGGGAGTTTTACCGGGTCGCTCGTTCCGACTTGTGCGGTAGAGGTTCCTCAACCAACTTGTCGTTTCTGTGGAGTGGGGCACACAGGATAGCTCGGGATAGCTCGGGATAGCTCGCCTGCCCGTCTGTAATATAAGAGACGAAATTCTGCACAACCCTGAATAATCGGTTTGTGCAGAGCGTCTCACTGAAAGCCAAGTAGCCCTCAGTGATAGCTCCACATCTCTATACATAAGCGACGAACATTCTGCTACTTCCGGGTTCCACTGGAATCTCACTCTAAATTCCTATACATACATAAATATCAATCGTGTCTAACTATACACATACAGAATTAATAATAATATAAACATTCAGTGGTACAGCCACTGGTCTGCAAACATACATATAAGTTAAACAACAGTGGTTCCGTACGGGATACAACATGGCGGCGTAACCGGTCGTGTTTCGCCTCGTGGTCGGCTCTTCCACATGGTCACGCAAATTCGGATTAATAATTCACATTTATGCATAGCAAATTCTTCAAACATAATTTCAACAATAATATAAATATATCACGATGAAACAGAAGGGTGTTCATTTACCTGTTTGACAAGATCAGGCCCGTTGTGACTTGATAGAATTCTAAGATCCTAAGTCCTGCTCCCTGGTCTAAGTGTGGCGAGATTTCTCTGCCAGCTTTCTAGCTGTTACCACTTCGGTGTATTACTCCCAACTGACCAAAAATGTGCGGGGTTTGGACCTAGTCAAACTGGCTCCAACCACTTTGCCTAAGCTCTCCCATTGGTTCCAACGGTCCGATTCAAAACTCAAGTGCTGACGTCACTGCGCTGTGTGTGTGGCTCAGGCTCGCAGTGTGCTGTAATTTAATTGCTGCTGTGTACTATACTAACTCTCTACTGTTACAAAGGCTACCCATGCTGAATAGTCGATAGGCAGAGTTTAAACTAGCCAATTCGTGACAGTTCTTCAGCTATGATTTGTTCAGATTGGGGTTTCAACCTGTTGAGTATTATTTTCAGGAGGACCTTGCTTGGATGGCTGATGAGGCTGATGGTGCGGTAATTTTCACACTCATGAAGGTTACCTTTTTTGGGAAGAGTGATGACAAGCGACTGGGTCCATGGTGTAGGCCACTCCCCACTCTGCCAGATCTTGTTACAGATAATGGTGAGGGCATCAATCATCGCTTCTCCTCCTGCTTGAAGCAGTTCCGCGGGTAGGTTGTCCACTCCCGCTGACTTTCCTTTCTTCAGCGATTGCACTGCTGCCTCAACTTCTTCCCGGAGAATTGGGAGGATTTCTTCTTCTACTCTGTTCTCGGGGCATGCTAGAACTGATGGGTCTCCATTTGGTGTATGGTTGTAAAGGTCAGAGCAGTACTCTGTCCATCTGTCCAAGACTTCTTGTTCTTCTGTAAGGCATATGCCAGACTTGCATAATAATAATAATAATAATAATAATAATAATAATAATAATAATAATAATAATAATATTATTATTATTAATAATAATAATAATAATAATAATAATAATAATAATAATAATAATAATAATAATAATAATAATAAACAATAACAACAACAACAACAACAACAACAACAACAACAACAACAATACAGGACTCTTTCACGCGCTTTTTCCTCAAGCGAACTCAAAGCGCGGCGAACTGAAGAAATCGTACATGTAATTACAGAAAGCGGAATAGAAATCAACATTTTACGTTTGGAATTTTAGAAAGACGGCATCCAATTCCATTATGGAAGGGGTGGAAGAAAGCGGAGTACCCGGAGAAAACCCGGAGAAACTGGGAGGAGGGCGGAAGGGACATAACGGAGAATGAGGGGGTGGGAGTAGACAACTGAAGGAGAAGGGTGACAAAAAGAAGAAGGAAAATATCGGCAGTGTTTTCGAGAGTATTTGGAATTTAATTTTCGATGTTTGTTGTTGCTGTTGTTGGTCGTACAAATCACTTTGCCTAGACAGAGGAGTCTTCAGTCTTTAAGCCTTAAACTTTCAATGGCTTTCCCAGCGAAAGCTTGGAAGCCGCAGGGCAGCATCAATTGGGGACAAGGAGAACGCACTTTCCAACAATTTCTAACGCACTTTCCAACAATTTCTAACTCGAATAATGGCGTTATCTCTTCAACTAAGCGGTGAGTTGGCATTGTAAGATGACCGGTGCTGGTTTTAATGGTGACGTATAGACGTCAGTCCACGTCACTCATATTGCCAGTAGGATGGTTACCTCCACCTTTCTCTGTCTCTATCTCCGTCTCTGTGTCTGTTTGTCTCTCTCCACTACTACTACTACTGCAGTTGGTGCTGCTGCTACTACTACTACTATTGTTGCTGCTGTTGCTGCAATAAAGGTTACTACATTTTTATATCTATTTTTCCACTACTACTGCTGCTACTGGTACTACTACTACTACTACTGTACCACTGGCACTATTACTATTGCTGCAATAGAGGTCACCATCTCTCTCTCTCTCTCTCTCTCTCTCTCTCTCTCTCTCTCTCTCTCTCTCTTCCACTACTACTAGTACTACGACTCTACTATTACTATTGCTGCTGCTGCTGCTGCTGCTGAAATAGAGGTTACCACATTTTTAGAAGCAGCAATAGAGGTTACCTCATCTCTATCCCTCTCACTCTCTCTCTCTCTCTCCATTACTACTACTACTACTACTACTACTACTACTACTACTACTACTACTACTACTATTACTACTACTACTACTACTACTACTACTACTACTAAAAAAGAAAACAAAATACTCTTATATAGCGCACTTACAAGGTCAGAGAGCTTTTCAAAGCGCAGACCACTAATATCCAGCAATCACACAATAGTTTGCTGAAGTCAGGATTCGAACGCACGTCGCCCGAGACATACCTACACAAGTCGTGCGCTCTGACGACTGAGCTATTCCTGCCATCTACTATTACTACTACTACTACTACTACTCTACTACTACTACTACCACTACTACTACTCCTACTACTACTCCTACTACTCTACTACTCCTACTCCTACTACTACTACTCTTCTACTACTACTACTACTCCTACTCCTACTACTACTACTCTTCTACTACTACTACTACTCCTACTCCTACTCCTACTACTCTTCTACTACTCCTACTACTCCTACTCCTACTACTACTACTACTACTACTACTACTACTACTACTACTACTACTACTACTCCTACTACTACTCCTACTCCTACTACTCTACTACTCCTACTCCTACTACTACTACTCTTCTACTACTACTACTACTCCTACTACTACTACTACTACTACTCCTACTACTCTACTACTCCTACTCCTACTACTACTACTCTTCTACTACTACTACTCCTACTACTACTACTACTCCTACTACTACTCCTACTACTCTACTACTCCTACTACTACTACTCTTCTACTACTACTACTACTCCTACTACTACTACTACTCCTACTACTACTCCTACTCCTACTACTCTACTACTCCTACTCCTACTACTACTACTCTTCTACTACTACTACTACTACTACTACTACTACTACTACTACTACTACTCTTACTACTACTCCTACTCCTACTACTCTACTACTCCTACTCCTACTACTACTACTCTTCTACTACTCCTACTACTCCTACTCCTACTCCTACTACTACTACTACTCCTCCTACTACTACTACTACTACTACTACTACTCCTACTACGACTAGTACTACTACTACGACTACGACTACTACTACTACTACTACTACTACTACTCCTACTCCTACTACTACTACTACTACTCCTACTACTCCTACTACTACTACTACTACTCCTACTACGACTAGTACTACTACTACCACTACGACTACTACTCCTACTACTACTACTACTACTCCTCTTACTCTACTACTAGAGAAGGAACATTGAGGGTTTAACGTGTACACCAACCACTGGCGATATATCAGAGTATCTCAATCAACACAGACACCAGAGCAATCATACTGCTAAAATGGACAATTAAAAAATGGCCACTTTTTATTTCGCCCACCTTGGGATTCGAACCTGGGTCATCGGTGTGCCAGGAACGCTCTACCACTTGAGTTACGGCGTGTGGGACTACTACTGCTACTGCAATAGAGGTCACCACATCTCTCTCTCTCTCTCTCTCTCGCTCTCTCTCTCTCTCTCTCTCTCTCTCTCTCTCTCTCTCTCTCTCTCTCTCTCCTCCCTCGCCACTTTGAACTGTAGAACGTTTTCAAAAAGAAGTCTTGCATGACTTCAAATTTCCTTTGGATAGCAACTATCGACGAAGCGGATCGGATTACAATCCCAAATTAGCCAATCTCAATCTAAAACTCACATGCCACACGGAATGAAATTTAAAAAAAAATGGCACAAACAGTTCAGTAATAATATTTTTTTAAAGACCCAGTTTCCATCCTCATATGACCGAGTACTCTCGCGCGCGCAAACAAACTCACCTCCATATTTTACAGAACATTCTAGAACTTTTTACTCCTTGGGATGAGAGTATAAACTGAGGACTAGTCATAGTCAAGACTTTAGAGACACTGACGGGTGAGAGCCGGCTACACAAATACACCAGCCAGCACTAGGTCCCTTCTCCCCATTACCGGTCGCCCAGGATCGTGCTCAGTTGTCTGGGCGTCACACTATGCGCCCAAAGGTTGTAAGTAGGTGCCTCGGGTCGCTTACAATGTATCGGCCAGCGCCTTGAGCAGCTCTTGAACTGGAAAAGCGCTATATAAGAATGATTAAGTAAATAAATAAATAAATACTACACTCCTTTAGGGTTAGAGAAAGGGCTATTTGCGAGAGTTAAGTTCACTAACACTAACCCTAAGCGACGTTTGACGATGCCCGTATTCAAACGATTGGCCTTCTTGAGCCTATCCTCGTGGAAGTTAATACCTTACTCTTTGGATAAGCAGAATGGTCATCGCAAGAAAATGCCAAGACGTGTTCAACTGTTCACACATTTTTACTTTCATGTAACCGCTTCTGACCGCATATTATATTATATTATATTATATTATATTATATTATATTATATTATATTATATTATATTATATTATATTATATTATATTATATTTCATTTTCAACGAATTTTCACACACTTTGATCTAACTTTGATCTTCAACACACATCGGTTAGTTTCTTTCCCCAAGTATAACTCTCTCGCACCCGCCCCTCCCCGTACCCGCCCACCAACACCCGCACTCCCACCCCGATCCCCCCCCCCTTTTTTTTTTCTTTTTCCCTTCACTTAGAACTTATTTTCTCGGTTCTTTTTTTTTTCTTTTTCATTAACATTTCTTTTTGTATTTCTCGTATTTTATCGATGTTCTGTAGTTGTTTTCTGTCGTCCGCCAGTGATATTTTGATACATTATTATTATTTGGGTAGCACTCATTTAAGCCTTCAGCTTTTGTGCGCCCTGATGTTTTGCCTGGTATTATTATCTGGTTTGTTTGTAGAATAAAATTTATGGCAAAACAATTTCTAAAAAAAACCAAACAATTAAAGCTGGCTCTAACTTTGGGCCAAACCCAAACCACGATTACTTTGTTTAAAAAACCAGTTTACGTCTTCCTAGGACTGAATATGCTCGTACACACACATGCACACACACACACACACTCACACACACACACACAAACACACATACATGTCCTGTAAAATTACGGAAATGGCGTCGCTTGGCTACTATATGGTTTGGATTAGGGCGAGGATTTGCCTAACTACCCACCTAAGCCACAGCTACAACTCTAACCCTGTGCTAACAATCTAGAAACAACAAGATGGTAAGCCATTTAAATGTATGTCCAGACGCCCACTAACATAGCTGATAAGTTGGTTGTTTTATTAACGTCTTTTTTCACCAAGATGATAAAGACCGAACACACACATTCAAACTCACGCATTGAAACAGGCACACATGTACACACACATGAACACACATGTACACACACATAAGTACACGCACTATCTCCATCTCTCTCACATACTCTCAAACATGATTATAATTTATTATTTTAGCTGATAAAGCTCTGTCCAAAGTGTGACGACACGAGTTTCAGTAGTGGCAGAGAGGGCCATAGTTTGTGCGAAGTTGCACTTCTCTGTTATGTAGTGTACATAGAACAGCTGACCGTTTTCTTTATTGCGTACGAAAGAGTGCAGTAGCCGTAAAGTCCGTGCGTATCGTAGAAGGCAGGGGTAGGCCAAATACAGAAACAGGGGTATGCATAATAAGAGATATGGATACTGACGAGAACTCGACTGTTTTGCTTGTGGCCTGGGTGCATTTGGTAGGGCAGAGTGATTTGGGTGCTTTTGCGTGAGGTCGACTCTAACCAGGCAGTGACTCTGTGACAGTGTGTCATATACTAGAACTAAGTGTCAGTTTGGAAGGGTGTTGTTAATTGTTGATACAAGCCACCCAAGGTCTTACGCCCTCGTCGGGGTAAGAATGCTTAGAGTTGGATAGAGGAGGAACGTAACTGCCATTTATAAGTAATGTAGGGTTCTTTCCTAAGGTGTGTGTGGTTCTCTATTGAACACCGACCGAGACTCAAGTTTCTGTTACGGAATTGAGGTGTCCTCGTCCTCATTATCAGTGTTATTATTGAGTGAGAATAACCAGCAATAGCCAGACACGAAGTAACTCTCAAAGACTAACCAGTGTATTGTGACAGTGTTGTGTTGTATTGTGTTGGGGGAGAAGGTGTATCACAAGCCGAGGCCGAGACGGTGAGTAAACCCTGTAATCCAATTTCTTAGTGGCAGCACTCCGAGACTGCGTACGCGAATGAATGGTGATGAATGAGGGGGAAAGGGATGTATTTTGATGCATGATGATTTTATTGATTTTGTATAATTTTCATATGATTTTCTTATTATATATGAATGAGAAATGTCGTTGCTGCTGTTGTTGTAAAAGTGGGTCAATGGCGACGATGGGGAATGCATGGTAGAGGGGTAGAGAGAGTGAGAGAGAGAGGGTAGGGGTGTATGTATGGAGAGAGAGATAAAATGTATTATGCTGAAGAGAGATGAAGTGATTAATATGAGCAGAGCATGTTTATATTATAGTATGACAAGATAGTATGGATGAAGGGAGATAATCGTGATGTGTTATAACAGTTGGGAAAGATGATGAGGATGGAGGGAGATGGAATGAATCAGGACTGTGTGATGGAAGTGTGGTCGCAATAATGATGTATATTTATATAAATGGCTGTGTTTATAAAGATATGAATTATTAGGCATCAAGGGTTGCATTATATTATTGAAATGTATGCATAGCATCTTGTATTGTTATCATTGTTATGCATAAACAGGTCAAGATGGCGGACAGAGGACGGCGTGTTATATTATATAGTGTTTATGTTTGTAGGCAGGCTGTTAAGACTGTGTATCTGCTTACAGGTTTGGGCTGTTGTACCTGTTGTCACCTGTTGTACATGACGTTACCTGTTGTTACCTGTTGTATCAACTACATCATCTGTATCATCTGTATTACGCTGATTAATTCCTTACCAGTATAGCTGTGTTCCTCTACGCCATCGCCACCTTGCGCAGTCGTGATTCTGTGTTGTGACCTTGCCTCTACAGTGGGAAGCGTGAAAGTAAACTCCGCCACTGCTGCTTGTTTTGTCTCCGTATCGGGGCATTACCTTTATTACAGGAACTCCGCACACCACACTCACGCACACACAGACTTACACAGCCCCACACATAAAAACATATTTCATTTAGTTGTAGAAAATCATCCTTTATATTGTGAAAGTGACTGAATAGCTCCATCTGAGCTACGTGCACCAGACATTAGAACAGTGCTTAAGTTCTGCAGTCTAACTTGGACAATAGTTAGAAGATTAAAGATTCACAGCTCCATCATCTCTTAGTTAAAATTTTATATTTTGAATTGATTTACTGATTGTGATTTTGTTGTGCATTTTGTAAAAAACCTGTTGCTGTTTAGTTCTGTTTTGGGGTTGAACAAAGGGGGGGGGGGGTAATTGTTAGTTAATATTGGGACGGGGGTCTTGATAGGGGTGGAGGGTGGTTAGCTCCCCATTTGTCCTGTGTGTGTATGTTTAGATTGTTGAATAAAAGAGTGTGATTGTTATTCTGGCATTTGTGTTAGTTTATTTTGTTTGAGTTTTATTCCTTCCACTCGTGTTATGCGCTGAAGTCGCGGAACCCGCTCGGGTGACGTGACACAAAGTGTTAATGTTTGTGGGCCTGTTCTGACTCGGTGTGATCCTTAAGAAGCAAAATAGAAACATGGCACGATTGACTACTCCTTGAACTGTCAGCAATCCAAAGTGTATCAAAATCGGTTAAGCCAATGTTGAGATACAGTGCTAAACGTTTAACACTCAACGACCTTGTCCTTTGAGGAAGCGCAAATGTCAATTATATACAAATCTGAGGAGGAGGAGTTAATGTATCTGTATAGAAAAAGTATTGTAAACATCGTCAACACTTGTTTGAGGTAACACTAAAACCGTGCATTGAACCCAACATTTCAATTCGGGCCGACTGACACTGAATGATTGGTCATGAGGTGATGTATCTGAGCGCTTAAAAACGACAATCAAATGGGGTCAATCGTCTTTGAGATATCTTTTGAGGAAGATGTCGGGGCAATAGCGGGACATTCTACAGACTGATTTAAGAGGAATTGCGGTCATTAAAATGGGACGTTGAGTGACGTGAAAGGAACAATGGAAATAATTGTGAGGAA
>CM072520.1:39061435-39206435 GCA_036898135.1 Oncomelania hupensis | reverse complement strand
TTCCATTAGTAGAAGAAGAAGAAGAAGAAGAAGAAGAAGAAGAAGAAGAAGAAGAAGAAGAAGAAGAAGAAGAAGAAGAAAATTCGTGAAGAGCAAGAACAAGAAAAAAGACAAGAAAAGCAAATGCAATAAAAACTAGAAGAAGAAAGAAAGAAAGAAAGAAAGAAAGAAAGAAGAAAGAAAGAAAGAAAGAAAAAAGGAAATAAGAACAAGAAGAAAAACAAGAAAAATAATGAAAGAAAGAAAGAAAGAAAGAAGGAAAGAAGAACAAGAATAAGAACAAGAAGAAGAAAGAAAGGAAGAAAAACAAGAAGAAAAAAGAAAGAAAGACAGAAAGAAAGAAAGAAAGAAAGAAAGAAAGAAAGAAAGAAAGAAAGAAAGAAGAAGAAGAAGAAGAAGAAGAAGAAGAAGAAGAAGAAGAAGAAGAAGAAGAAGAAGAAGAAGAAGAAGAAAGAAAGAAAGAAAGAAAGAAAGAAAGAAAGAAAGAAAGAAAGAAAGAAAGAAAGAAAGAAAAAAGAAGAAGAAGAAGAAGAAGAAGAAGAAGAAGAAGAAGAAGAAGAAGAAGAAGAAACAGGCGTATGAGTGTTTTTTTTTTTCTTCTTTTTTTAATGTAAAAGTAGATTATTCCACATCAAGGGATACTACCCCTCAATAATTGAAGACAAGTCAATTTTTTTTACATAGCGCGTCTTCTGCCTCAGACAGCGACCTAAAGCGTTGGATCGTGTGATCAATCATATACTACACCACAGCCGAGGACCGTCGCACACTTGCCACATATATGCGCTCAGTCTCTTTGTTACACTCGATGTTTTTTATCAGTTGATTCAGCCCCGATGCTTGAAACCTGATAAAGTGTAACCCAGATTCGTTTATCCACGTAGCCTGCTCACTCAGCAACAAGACAAAGTCGTCGTATGTAGTTTTCCAACTTACTTTATTCAGCATACATCAACACTGCATACAATCGCTTTTTCCACTCTCAACTTTTTACTTTCCAATCTCTCTTTTTAAAACAGTGCGGCACTTATATAGTCTCTACATACTCCAGAACAAGCGAGAATACCCCACATGAAACACCACAACCAATCAAAAGTAATTTCATCATCACTGTCTCACGTCATACAACCCTATTTGGAATGGAAGCTTCCATGGTTACCACTAGAACTATCCATATGCTTCGATCGATAGTAAACAACTGACTCGAGAAAATTCTCAAATAATATCGAGCAACTAAAATTATCAACGTTATACAAAGCTTCTTTTAATAACAACGCAAAATCAAATCAAAGGTAAATACACTCTATTATTGCATGCTTTGCAAAATAAAACGAACAGATCTATCGCGCGCGTCACGCACGAACTATCGTGCGCGTTTCACACGCACCATCATGCGCATTTCAACGTAACACTCTTCCTTGGGCCACTGTGCCATCCCGACGCTTCCACTAGTTGTGTGTGCGCGCTTGCTTCCTACATAAGCACGATTAAATAATGAAATAACTGAAAGTGCAAAGTAAACTATTTACGCGGGGGGTGGTGGGTAGTGGGGGAAAGCTGGGGAGGGATGGAAGGGTGACGAAGCTGATAGAAGGGGAAAGGGTAGAAGGGAAGGTGACTTTGAAACTGACTGCGTTGACGTCATTACCAGGCTTATTTAAAAATGTGAATAGCTGTGATGATTTCAACGTGTCTGTCTGTCTGTAAGTTTCTCTCTCTCTCTCTCTCTCTCTCTCTCTCTCTCTCTCTCTCTCTCTCTCTCTCTCTCTCTCTCTCTCTCTCTCTCTCTCTCTCTCTCTCTCTCTCTCTCTCTCTTACATTACAAAAGCAGGGCAGTGGTAACATGACTGAAATCCAGCAATCTCTACAAAGTGCCCTTAACAATGTTGAGGTCTGGTGCAATTTAAACCACATGTCACTGAATCCGGCTAAATCAAAGGCTATGTTAATAACAACTGGACAAAAGCATTAGCGGGTTCCTCTTTCCCTTGATTTAGTTGTGAATGGAAATAATATTAAACAAGTAGAAAGCTAAAGTCATCAACTTTTAATCATAATCATAGACAACGAACTCAATTGGCATTCACATATTGAAAGTCTTTTTAAAACTCTCTCAACAAAATTATTTATGTTGTCTAAGCTTCAATCTATCATAACTGCAAAAAAAACTGTTTTTATAATGCTCATATCAAACCTCAACAGCATGGGACAGCTGCAGTGATGCCTTGTTTAAAAAAAAAAAAAGATTAACTCTATTCATCGCACAGCTGCTAAATTACTTATCAACAACACTTCTATCTCAACTGATTAAAAATTAAAAATTGCTGGCTAATTCCCCTTATACGACATAAATAACGATAAAGCCGTTTTAATTAACACCATACAGAAAAATCAAGCTCCTGCTTATTTAATAGCACTTTTAAGCAAATCATCATCTCGTAATTTATCTTTCAGATATGATTTAACTCTTCCACAAAAACGCTTATAAAACATCTCTATCATATTCTGGTCCGAGCGTGTGGAACTCTCTACCAAAGAAGTAAAAGAAATGTAAATAATTAACATCGTTTAAAACTAGAGTCCGCACATTTCTATTTTCACTTTGTTTGTACTATTTTAGACGTTTGTCTATCCTAGTGTAAGTGTGTGTGTGTGTGTGTGTGTATGTGTGTGCGGGTGTGGGTGCGTTTGTGTTTTTGAATGTGTGTTTGTGTGCATAGGTGTGTGTGTATGTGCGGGGAGAGGGAGGGAGAAGAGAGAACGTGGATCGGAGGGGTGGAGAAACAGGGGAGGGGGTATGTGCATTTAGGTGCATTAATATTCTTAGTTATTACTTGCCTTAGTTAAGGTATATGTTAGTTTTAAATTAATGTTAATTATTTAGTTGCTTGAGAAAATAGTCATCCTTGAGGCACGCCGATTGTTGTTCTGAACCAGTTCCCGAAGGCGCATTTGTGGAGGACTGCCATGACAGCCTTGTCCTACAGGCTTTTGATGACTTTAATAATGTTAAGACTGAGGTTGTACACTCTCATGTTTGCCCACAGAGCTGAATGCCAGACTCGGTCAAACGCTTTCTTGAAGTCTACAAACACATGATATAAAGGTCGTTGGTGCTGTAGATATTTCACGCAGATTAATCTGAGGTTAAAAATCTGTTCAGTGGTATTTTTCGCCCTGCCCTGAATCCAGCTTGTTCTTCAGCTATGATTTGTTCAGCTTGGGGTTTCAACCTGTTGAGTATTATTTTCAGGAGGACGTTTCTGGGATGACTGATGAGGGTGACTGATGTGCGTCAAGGATGCCTACTATCTCCAATACTCTACTCTTCGTCATCTTCTCAGAGCGCATCATGTCAGATGCCCTTGCAGATCACGAAGGCACAGTCAGCATAGGGAGTGGAGCAATCTCCGTTTTGCGAATGACATTGATGGATTTGCTGGAGAGGAACAAGAACTTGAGCTGCTGGTACAGAGGCTCGACACCACTTCCAGAGCCTTTGGAATGGAAATAAGTTGCAGAGAAGACCTTACATGATTATTGCTTTAAGTCCAGCGGACTCTTCCGAGCCAAATCAGGACCAGAAGAGAAGAAGACCAAACTGATGACCAAAAACACAAATGGAATCAACACGGACATCAAAGTCCAAGGTCAATCTCTCAACACAGTGCATAGCTTCAAATATGTAGGAGCCATTTTATCACACAATGGATCCCGACAGGAAGTTTTCTACAGGATCGCACAAACAACTGCTGCTTTGACAAGGTAGAAGCCCATTTAGAAAGACTGGATCATCAGTCTACACTCCAAAGCAAGGCTGCTGCGCTCCCTTGTCATCTCCATCTTCCTATACGCTTGCGAAACATGGACCCTCACAGCAGACCTACAACGAAGTATACAAAGCAAGGAGATGAGGTGCTACAGAAGACTTCTGGGCATTTCCTATACCCAGCACATCACCAATGACGAAGTCCGACAGGCCATCACACAAGCCATTGGGCAACACGATGACCTGCTCACAGTGGTGAAGAAACGGAAACTCCGAGGGTATGGCCACGTCACCAGAGCATCAGGCCTTGCAAAGACCATTCTGCAAGGCACGGTGCAAGAAGGCGTAAGAAAAGGGAAACAGAAAAAGATGTGAGAGGATAACATTGAGAATGGACTGCCTTGACACTGAGCGAAGCCATGAGGGTTGCTGAGGATAGAGAAAGATGGAGTAGGCTGGTTAAACGATCATCTATGGTGCCCCAACGAGTTATGAGATAGAATAGGATAGGAAAATTAGTTAGTTCTGAATTGTTTATTAAGAACTAGTTGTAAGGCAGGTCCTTATAGGACCTAATACTATTAACCTAAGTAAAGGTTTCGACTTCGACATCTCTCTCTCTCTCTCTCTCTCTCTCTCTCTCTCTCTCTCGCTCTCTCGTGTGTGTTTGTGTGTGCATGTGTACATAAATGTGTAATAATAATAATAATAATAATAATAATAATAATAATAATAATAATAATAATAATAATAATAATAATAGTAATAATACAGGATTCTATACGCGATTTTTTTCTTAAGTCAGACTCAAAGCGAGAGTTAGCAAAAAAGCGGTGAGCCGCTAAATGTAAGTCGCTATTAGAAAACGGAAAGCAAATTGGATATTTATATGTGTGTGTGTTTTTTTATTTTAATTTTAGATAGACCGCATTATTGAAGAGATGGAAGAAACCGAGGTATCCGGAGAAAACTCTCAGTGACTTGAAAAGTCTCGTACCAAAGTCATATAAGTTCGTCCCCTTGCTGGAATCGAACCCGCAACCTTCAGCTTAGGAAACCGGCCACTTATTCACTGCGTCACCAGGCTACCATGCCGTGCGTGCCTGTGTGTGTGTGCGTGCGTGTGTGTGTGTGTGCTCATATGATTAATGCATGTGTAATATTCATCGCTATCTATAAGCTCTGTCGCTTGACATTGCGATGGCTGGTTAGTCCTTGATCTAGTCATCATGAACGACACATATCATCAACACTGACACATATGGTACGTGGATGAATCTCTCTCTATGTTCACGACAAAAATGAGCATCAATAAAGGCATACATGCACTAGGTTAAAGGGAAGAAAAGCTTGTTTTGAATGCGTGAAAACGATCTCCAAAGTAAGAAATATCTCCAGAAACGGCTATTTTCAAATTTTTTTAAAATTACGAACAGAATTCTACGAGCATGTTACTTCATCATAAATTCAAATGGGATTATATTAGGTTTACAGAACTATGCAATATTTATTAATCACGTGATCTGCAACTCTACCTTTCTATGGGCTGGTGGCCCGAAGATTGTGTGAACTGTATGTATGTCATATTTTTGGGGAAGTAAAAGGACGATGTCCAATGTCAAAATCTCTCTCTCTCTCTCTCTCTCTCTGTTACGTTGAAACGCGAAGGATAGTATGTCTGAAGCGCGCACGATAGATCTAATCGTTTCGTTTTGCAAAGTATTCAATAATAGAGTGTATTTACCTTTGATTTGAGTTTGCGTTGTTGTTAGAAGAAGCTTTGTATAACGTTGGTAATTTTTGTTAATCGATATTATTAGAGAATTCTCTAGATTCGCGTGTTTACTGTCGATAGAAACTTCCTGATAAATGTCGAAGTTTGAGAACGTTCCTGGAATGTTTAGAAAGATGTATGACGTAAGTCAGTGATGACGATCTTTATTTTGATTGGTGGTAAAGCGTTATCGGGAACATTCTGACGTAGTCTCGATCGAGAGAAAATCTATAAAATGGATGCCCTGTGTGTTGTGGTTGTTGATAGTGAGTTGGAAAGAGTTGAGAATTGTATGCAGATGTTGATGTGTGCTGAATAAAAGTGGAAAATTTCATACGATGACTCAGTGACTTGTATGCTGATTGAACGGGTTACGTGGATAATCGAATCCGAGATTACACTCATCAGGAGCATTCACGCATTGGGGCTGAATCTACTACTGATTGAAAACACCACCATCAAACGGAGTGTAACACTCTCTCTCTCTCTCTCTCTCTCTCTCTCTCTCTCTTCCCCCCTCTCTCACTCTCTCTCTCTGTCTCTCTCTCTTTCTCTCTCTCTCTCTCTCTCTCTCTCTCTCTCTCTCTCTCTCTCTCTCTCTCTCTCGCCTTTCCTCTCCTATTCTATTTGACAATCGGCGCAGCTATCTATGTGGAATGAGTTAGCCATGCTGCCAGCTTTACTCTCTTTGTTGAGCCTTATTTCAACGCTGGCGCATATGTAGCACATTTACCACAACACAAAATTTCGACCATTCTACAGCGGCCATTAAAACTCAATTTACTAAATTCGACGTATAATTAGTAAAATAATTAGCCATTTTCAATCTTGAGGTATTTTTCAACCACTCTGAAATTTTCCAGTTTTCCTCTATGGAATCCGAGTCGTTACGAGAGAGAGAGAGAGAGAGAGAGAGAGAGAGAGAGAGGGGGGGGGGGGGCGGCATCCACTTTAATTCATTTCCGAGATCACCACATATCAGAAGTGATTTCACGCTAGTGTGAGCTCACGCTGAATATCAGGAACCGAGGTGGCCTGCTCAGTGTAGAAAGCGTCAGTATAGTTGTTCTGGATGGAGATCTCGCGTGATGGTTGTGACATCTGTGTTAGGCCACCGTGACACTAAGTCTCAGGCTCGTCAGGCAAAAGATTATCATAGGCATTGTCCATGCACACAAACACGCACACACACACACACACACACACACACGCCGTTCACTGTCATACACAAACGTACAAACACAGGTACACAACGGAGAGAGGGAGGGAGAGTGTGAAAGACAGAGAGAGAGACAAACATTTCCCACCACCGTTCTCTTTCACACATTGTAATCTGCACACACAAACACACACACACACACAGGCACACACAGAAGCACACACGCACGCACACACACACACTCGCACAGTTTGGACAATTTATTCCGAAATTTCAACAGAGCATGATCATACTGTGCATCGTCTTCTGACAGTAGTGAAATGCAAACATTAAAACCAACAGGCGCACGAAGAAAATAAGCTCACAAAATCAAACCAAGCACTCAAAAGGCACACAACTTTACACACACACACACACACACACACACACACGCACGCACGCACGCACACATATTTACAATACATCACAACTGGGTTTATTTAAGAATGTAGGAATCGGAAAGTGATTTTTGTAGACAAAAGGGTTAGGGCAAGGGCTAAGGATAGATCTACAACTAACCCTTACCCGAACCCCTGTCTAAAAAGTTGACCTAGTTCGTCTCCTATAGGCGACGAAATGGTCGAATTTTCTTCAAAATTTCTCCGAAAATTGACTGTATTTTCTCCGTCCCGGATAGAGCACTCCTGTGTACTTAAAACACTCATGCACTACAACTGCACTCCCATGCACTAAAAGAGCACTCCCGCGCACTTAAAAAAAAGTGGGTTCCTGGAAAAAATGGGTTCCGAACAAATAAACCCATTTGTTACTAAGAAAGACAAGGTCTGCTACCCATTTGTGCGTTTATTCACGTGCACGCGCACACACACACACACACACACACACACACGAAGAAGAAGAAGAAGAAGAAGAAGAAGAAGAAGAAGAAGAAGAAGAAGAAGAACAACAACAACAACAACAACAACAACAACAACAACAACAACAACAAAAACAAGAACAAGAACAGGAACAAGAAGAAAAATGAAAAGAACAAGAACAAGAAAAAACAATTGACAGAGAAGGAGTGCCAGAGACATACAGCGAGAGAAATTGCGTCAAGCTTGGTACGCTAAATCTATAAAACAGGTCTAAAAGGTTACGGCTGGCATACAAAATGAATACAACACAACACACACCAGCAGAGGGCGTGATAAGATCATTGAGGCTAAAACTGATAGAAAAGCAATTAGTGGGGTTGTGTTTACATGTGTTAGCATTGGTCTGCTTCCTTCAATTTTGCCCCCAAAGTGGTCGATTTGGTTTCCACTACAATTTCACTGAAGGTAACCCCCTTCCCCAAGGAAAATTCAATCTGCAACATTTGATTTTGCAATGTGTCTTAGTATTCGACTATAACTTTAGCCTAACTTAAACCCCTTCCCGCGGAAAATTCAATCTGCAACATTTAATTTTGCACTGGTGCTTAGGGCTCGACTTTGACTTTTAGTTGTAGCTCAAGTTAACACCTTTCCGCAAAAAATTCAATCCGCAACATTTAATTTCGCACTGTTTCTTAGTTCAGCTACAACTTTCAGTTCAGTTTACGCTCCTCCTTAAAACAGATTATACAGATTATACCACAGATAAGTATAACAGAACAGTAAATGCAAAATACAAATGCAGTTACTGTTACATTTGAGATGCGTACGATAGTTGCAATAATTTTCTGTTCCAAAGTATGCAATGATAGCGTGTATTTACATTTAATTTGATTTTACGCTGTTGCTAGAAGCTTTGTATAATGTTGATACATTTCGATATTGTTGAGAAGTTTCTGGAATTACTTGTTTATTATCAATCGAATCTTTCCAGATCTTACAGGTAACAGCTTGTTGAATCATGCACATTGGTAAATATTATGTGACGTAAGACAGTGCATAATTCCGGTGACGAGTTTTATTTTGATTGGGTGTTATTGCGCCATGATAGAATGTTCGAATTTTTTCTCGAGTGCAGAGAGGCTATACAAGTAATGCACTGTCTGCTTGTAGAGATGACCTTTGTAGTGATTTTCGGAAAGCGATCTTGTATGCAGTTATTGAAGTTTGCTGAATAATGTGGGAAAACTTTTTACGACAACTCCTGCCTTGTTGCTCAGTGAACAGGCTGCGTGGATAAACAAATTCGAGTTACACTTATCAAGATTTCAGCATCGGGGCTGAGGGACTGAATTGACCTATTAATAAACAATGCGAAACATTTACTTTCGTAAAAATATTAAGTTTTTATTTATGTATTTATTTATTTATTTAATATTTCTTTTATAGCGCTTTTCAAGTTAAAGAGCTGCTCAAGGCGCTGTCCGATACAGGATCTAACGCAAGCCGCCCGAGGCACCCACTTGCTGCGTCTCACGTTCCCGACAACTGAGCAGCACCCAGCGTGACCAGGGATCCGCGAGAATCGACCTAGTGCTTGATGAGCATGTAACTGTTTTGCAAGCACTCACACGTCTAGGGCATGAGCTTCAGGATCTTTAAAGTCCGTGCTATGGGACGTGTGCGTGCACAAACTAGACCCCGGTTTAAATTATACTCTCGTCCGAAGGTGTTTCTGTCACGTCCCGACTGCCTGAACAGCGGTTCGACATGCCTGCACTTCCACATGAGAAAACAACCCAACACCTAAATATAATCTAAAAGACAAAACCAGAAGTGACAAGACAATTTCTTTATTTCACTCACACATTCACACTCAAAATTACTCCCCTTTTCCCCTTCCCAACTTCCAACCCTCAACCCCACTAATACAACCCAAAACTATACACAAAACAATTATTCACTCAAAATAATAATGATAATTAAATCAAAATGAAAATAGATGACTAACTACAGAATGTACAAAAGATTTATAATAATTATGTCTGGATCAGCTTACTATGCACAAGATAAATGTAAGCAAATACTTTAAATCTGTACGTATATTCGAACCTTGTTTTACTTAAACTTTAAACAGCTGTTAACAACTCTTTTCTATTATATAAAACAATAAAGTAAATTTATATTTTATACAACTAGAATTTGTAAGAAAAATTGTTCAAATTGATAACTAATAATGGTCTGGTGAATTAATTCCCCCAGACAAACTATACATCACAATTTTTTTTTTTTTGAGTAAATTTACGTCCCCGGACACATTAAGCGTATAAGGGACGGGTGAAACACCTAACGACAATACATCACAAAGGCTACTCTACCAGGTACGTATTATTTCACAGTCAAAGATTATTATTCAATTCTAATTAAATATATTTTAATCTACTGTAATTTACAAGTTATCACATGTAAATAAATATTTCTTTTTCACAAAAGTTCCTTGATAGTTATAGTTATTTGTTGTGTAAATGTGGGGTGTGTGTGTGTGTTATGTAAACAATTATAAACAGTTTTGTATAAAATACAGCTTTTTCCTTGATAACAAGAACCTTAACCCAAGGTCGACCAGAGGAAAGGGCGTTGTCTCAGAACGCTTCACACACACGCGGCCCAGCTAGGATGTGGAACAGTCAACACTGAATCTGGTTTTGGTTTTGATACATCTGCAGCAATACATACAAAATACATAACCATAAATAATTATATACAACATATTGCACAATCATCCCTCTGACGGTATGATTGTCTCCCTTACATCATTCTTAATCATTCTCCCTGTCATAACTTCTGTCATTGCGCACATGCACTTCCATTCACCTCCTCTCTGTCATTCCTTCGCTACATAACAGCGAATTCTCTTATATTAACTTATAATCATTTCATTTATAATTTATTCTATAAAATCCTTTCACTCTCTCTTTGGTATTTATGTAACAAATAATATGGAACATAAAAATAGAATCAAAGAAAATATAATCAATTAACCATCCATGCTCACATTCACAACCCAGCCCCGAACGATATGGCCAACTGAGAAATTGAAACAGGCGACTTACGATACGAGTGGGAATCCTCTGGCCTGTTGGAGACAAGGACATACAAACGACGTAACAGACACACAGGCACAGATGATATTCAAGGTGATACACAGGCACATGGAAGTCCCAGGCGGCGTCACAGGGCACTCGACGTTACACGTACGCAACTCGAATTTCGCCGTAAACACACAGCAGGTGTTAGATCGGTTTAGGAATATAAAAGTTCAACAAACACTTCCAAGTGTTCCTTAAATAAACCTCCTCTACCTGCCTAGGCTCCTTTTTGTTGACAGTCTGTTCAGAAAACGTCTCACAGATACTGCCACTATCTGTCACCTTGAAAAACCACAGATCCACCGAACTTTACTGTACGCCGATCTTACTACACAAGTGATGTGAAAAAGCTCTTTTCCCTATCAAAATATGCAGTGCAAGAGGTTTTATACTGTTAACCTAGAATGTTCTTGAATATACTCATTTCAATTATAATTTACTTCTAGAAGCATTCGCGGTTCTAGCACGCCTTTCACACATAGTAAATCACATGGCAGCAATCAATCTTCTCATAACAAAATAGCCAACTACTGTTTTCTAACACTAGTACGTTCTGCACGGGCGTGATTCACTCGCTACTTTTATTAATTTCAAACTTAATTAATTTATTTAAATACTCTCCCCTTACTACGGTAACTTTTAACCTCTATGTACAGGCTGATGACTAAACTGTATACATAGGTGCACGACTGCAAACTGCGTAGCGTGACAGTATCCTAGTGGAGTTTTAGTTAAAGCAACAACGGGATACTTTTACTACGATTTAGTTTGATAAAACAGCTCCTACATCCATGTAATGTTGGTATCACAAGTAGCTCTGGTAGTTCAGTGTTGATTTACGTCCTTACCCCTTGTACATGTATTTCTCCTACGCATACATGTATTTTTTTCCTACGCATGCATGTATTATAGCATGCGTAAATCATTACAGGTAAAGAATTTCCTGTAATCTTTCCAGCACAATGAGGGCGGTACCTGTCTCCTCTCCCTCGCTGATTGACCTTCCCCGGTTGTAAACAGATCCAGGTAATAATAATAATAATAATAATAATAATAATAATAATAATAATAACGGATTTTTATATAGCGGGTACTCCAGCCTATGACCAGACTCACCACGCTTTACATAGTCATTACATATAAATACATGCACATGATAAAACATCGCTTTTGCTACAATACACCAAAAGACGGAACAGTAAAGGTACAAACTATTTACAACTATGTACACAAATGACAAAAAAGACAGAAATAGACTATTTACAACTATGTACACAAATGACAAAAAAGACAGAAATAGACTATTTACAACTATGTACACAAATGACAAAAAAGACAGAAATAGACTATTTACAACTATGTACACAAATTACAAAAAAGACAGAAATAGACTATTTACAACTATGTACACAAATTACAAAAAAGACAGAAATAGACTATTTACAACTATGTACACAAATGACAAAAAAGACAGAAATAGACTATTTACAACTATGTACACAAATGACAAAAAAGACAGAAATAGACTATTTACAACTATGTACACAAATTACAAAAAAGACAGAAATAGACTATTTACAACTATGTACACAAATGACAAAAAAGACAAAAATAGAATAGCAAAACCTATTCACAGCGATTTATATGCCCGGTTAGGCCCAGGAGGAAAACAGTATAAATATTTACAGCCGTGCATACAGTTACGGATCAGACAGAGACAAAAGAGGAGAGAATGGCAGCGGGATACATATCAGTCTGAATAATGCAGTTTGAAGAGGTGAGTTTTGAGGGTCTTTTTGAATGCTTGTGTTGATTGTATGTTGCGGATATGGGAGGGAAGGGAATTCCACTGCTTAGGTACGGAGTAAGCGAATGCACGTTGGCCGTATGTCTTAGTGCGGGTGACGAGAACCTTGAGTGTGTGAGTGTCAGCAGAAGATCTTAAAGTGCGTGAAGGGGAATAGACAGACAGAAAAGCAAGGTAGGAAGGACAAGAATCTGTGAAGAAGTTGTGACAGAGAACAGAGAGTTTGTACTCTATGCATGCTTGCACAGGAAGCCAGTGAAGGGAATGTAGTAGAGGTGTGATGTGATCGCGTTTCTTAGCTCGGAATACTAGTCTAGCTGCTGAGTTCTGAACCTTTTGTAGTTTGTCAATGATGTGTTTTGGGGAGCCAGCGAGGAGAGAGTTGCAATAATCAAGACGAGAAAGGACGAGAGCGCAGACTAGAAAGACTAAACTGGTCTAAAAGTTCAATCATTTTTGCGGTGGAAGTTTGCTGGGGTTGGTCAAAGTGAAAGTTAATGTCTCCTAAAACTATGTATGTTCCTGACAGTGTGTTGCAATAATCAAGCAGGACTGGAAATTCTTGGTGGAAAATTGCATCAGTTAATTTATTTTTCTTGCTTGGAAAGGTGCGATATATGCATATGAAGTGAATGTTCTGCTGTGGAACGGACAAGCTTAGGTGAACAACTTCAAAGGACGAGTGAGTGAATGGGAAGTCTGTAATGAAGCCGAGGTGACGGGACAGACTGTTTTTGTAAATGATAGCGAGGCCACCACCGCGATTTGAGCGAGGCAACGAACATACAGAATAGCCAGAAGGGGTTAAATCAGAGCATTTACCCTTGTCACCAGTCTGCCGAAATCAAGTCTCTTGGATGAACATAATGTCAGTCTGGTTGTCTCAGATGAATTCTTGCAGAGCGGTACGCTTTTCGATGGGACCTAGTGATTGAGCGTTGAATGATACAATGCGTAAGGGGCTGTGGCTATCGAGGTGTGAAGATAGAGGTTGAGGGGAGAGGTTGATGTGAATGAGATTGTCTGTGTTGCAGCGATGAGTCTCAGGCCTAGTGATACACTCTGGTTGTGATGCAATGTGAAGCGTGGGGTCAGAGTTAGAAAGCATAGGCGATCTGTGTGAAAGGACAACAGGGATAGACGAGATGTTTTGTTTGCGTTGGCCTACACGACTAGTCCGTTTTCTGGGCAAATGACGGCCGATCGAGAACTCTTAATCGGAACACAAGGTCGGGAGCGATCTGTGTACATTTAGACTTCAATGACAACGAATGAAAAAAATGGGGGACCACGTGAGTGCGAGACAGCACAATGAATGAAGCGAAAAAAACGATAGAGCAAACAAACGAACATAAAAAGAGAAGCAAAGCAACGCCACACTTACTTGACGATCCATGAGACAACAATTACACTACACAAAATTCACAACAAAACACTATAAACACCGCAAAATCAGCCTGTTGGCATCAACCGGAACCAAATGCAGAGGTACCAATTCACAGCTGAATGGATTGGGGTGTGCTTCAGTCTTTCTGACAGGTATATCATTAAATGCATGAATAGCATATATGGGTAAATGGGTGTTTTTTTTCTACACATATGTATTTTAGTACGCGTAAAAAACTCAATATACGTATCGCACATATAAGCTTATATAGGCCTACATGCGTAAAATGTATGTTAGTGTTTTCGCCATAGTTTTTTTTTTGTTGTTTGTTTGTTTTTTGCGTCACAAACTAGAGAGAGAAAAAAACACCATCTAAAATATTTCTCCGTTGGTTTATCGATGTTGCAACATTTGCCAATGTAAAAAGCTATTACCTAATCTGGAAGTTTACAAGCTCCCTGACAGGTTGTACAAGCACTTAGCCGTGTTTGATTACATCTAATATGGATTTACCCAGAACCGGACAGAGTTTAGCTGAGTGCAATCAGATGAATGAATATGTGTGGTAGAAATGTAAAAATGAGGGATAAACTATTTAAAAAAAAAAACAACAAAAAAAAAACATAAGTAAATCAATATGACTGAAAGATAAGAGGTGTGTGTGTGTGTGTGTGTGTGTGTGTGTGTGTGTGTGTGTGTGTGTGTGTGTGGGCGTGTGCGCATGTTTATACGGCGTTATTGGGACAAGCTAGTGCACATCTACATACGTACTTTGGACAGACCTCCTTGTTTGGACGTCCATTTAATGATCCGTTAGGGTTAGGGTTAGGGTTAGAACACTTAAAGTACTTAAAAAGGGGGTCGTAACACGACCCATTGTCCACAGAACGTATGTGGCGTTTGAGGAAAGTCCAAATAACGGTGTCTGTGCAAGTAGGTGTGAGTGGGTGTGTGTGGGTGTGGGTGTGTGCGTGTGTGTGTGTCTTTGGTGAATGTGAGTGAATGTTTAAAAAAATGGTAGTAAATGAACAGACTTTAAACAGAAACTGAACATACGAGAGATCAAATAAATAAGAAGCGAACTCAGAGAAGAAACACCAACACAACAGAATCAGGTTAGACCAAAAGAAGGAGGGAACAATGATAACAGATAGGGATACATCGGTACAGAATATACTGACACCATGTTCACCAAACGAAGAATGAGTGGGGGGGGAGGAGGGGGCGAGGGTTACACAAAATAATGTATAGGCCAACCCGAACAGAAGAACAGACTGGAAGATAAGAAGGGAGATAATCAAATGGTGAGAAATTAGTGACTAGGAATGCAAAGAGTAATATCAAAGAAATATTATTTTTTTTAAATTACAGAAAGAGTAGGCGTGTTCGATCTAGTGTACATGTATTAGAGAGAGAGAGAGAGAGAGAGAGAGAGAGAGAGAGAGAGAGAGAGAAAGAGGGAGGGGGGAAGAGATAGATAAGATAGATAGTTTATTCCTTATAGTGCTATGGCTCCTTTTGAAATGGGTGTGTTAACAAATACATTATATGACAACAAATTAGGGAGTGAAAAGAAGACATCGACGTATAGTGTTACGTTAAAGGCTTTGTTTGTTTGTTTAAAGAATAGTTTCCGTACAATATTTTCATTATAACTAGTAAACAACAGTAAAGAGAGAGAGAGAGAGAGAGAGAGAGAGAGAGAGAGAGAGAGAGAGAGAGAGAGAGAGAGAGAGGGAGGGAGGGAGGGAGGGAGGGAGGGAGAAAGAGAGAGAGAGTGCGAAAGAGAGTGAGAAAGAGAGAGTGAGAAAGAGAGAGAGTGAGAAAGAGAGACGGGTTATGTTGGTGGGGGGGGGGGGGGGGGGGGTGTTGGAGGGAACGGAGGGATATTTACAAAGGGTTTTATTCTTCGTATCTGATCGAGACACACGCAGTGGAGACTCGTCTGTTGAGTCATGATACCACATCAAGAGTGTTTGGGTAGCCTGTGGATGGGGTGGGGGGTGGGGAGGGTAGAAGAAAGATCCCTCACCGCAATACCCCCCCCTCCTCATCCCTCGTGTAATACTGTCCAATACTAAAACTCTTTCCAATACTTACCACATAGACTTCGACCAATGTCCCATATTTTCATCTATCCTGTCCTATCCTATCCCGTAACTCGGAGGTCGTAGGGCCATTACAGATGATCGTTTAACCAGCGTACTCCATCTTTCTCCGTCCTCGGCAACCCTGATGCCTTCGCTCATTGTGAAACCAGTCCATTCTCGAATGTTGTCCTCCCACTTCTTTTTCGGTCTCTTTCTTCTTCTACTTCCTTGCACTGTGCCTTGCAGGATGGTCTTTGCAAGGCCTGATGATCTGGTGACGTGGCCATACCATCGGAGTTTCCGTTTCTTCACCACTGTGAGCAGGTCATCGTGTTGTCCAATGGCTTGTGTGATGGTCTGTCGGACTTCGTCATTGGTGATGTGCTGCGTATAGGAAATACCCAGGAGTCTTCTGTAGCACCTCATCTCCATATTTTGTATTCTTCGTTGTAGATCTGCTGTGAGGGTCCATGTTCCGCAAGCGTATTGGAAGATGGAGATGACAAGGGTGCGCAGCAGTCTTAACTTGGAATGTAGACTGATAGTCCTGTTTTCCAAATGGGCTTCAACCTTGCCAGGGCAGCAGTTGTTTGTGAGATCCTGGGAAAGACTTCCAGCCGGGACCCATTGTCTGATACAATGGCTCCTACATATTTGAAGCCATGCACTATGTTGAGGGATTGGCCTTGAACTCTGATGTCCGTCTACACTGGATAAACCCCTACTGAGCATTATTTTCGCTCAAACTCGCGTTTAGGTAAATTTTGGAAATGCCGTCAATACAATAGGAACATAGAATAGGCCGGCAATACTAATTATTATGATTAATATTGAACACTTTTTATTAATACTATTCCGTAAAGTTTTGCTCCCTCTTTTATCACACATCTGCTTACCCAACACGCACGCACGAATGCAATTACGTACACATTCGAACAAATACAGACACGCACAAGCACACACACACACATACACACACGCACACACACACACACACAATCTATCTCTCACAAACGTATTGTGAAGTGACTATTCTATAAAATTCATATTTCACCTTTCACTACCAATTCTGAGAGGTTTTGGGGGGAAACTTGGAAACTGCATTCAGTTTCTCCAGACTGCTGTTTATACCACACACTTCAAAACGCACCATTTCATCCGCAGTAGTTTCAAACTGTCCATAAACATCCCCTGATGCTACTACTGTAAGATAGGAACACGTGCATTCCCTGTGCAATCCTCACAGGAAACGTTACAAGATGTTGTAACAAGGAACAGGATGTGCGTGGAAGGATTAAAAAAAACAACAAGATGGCAACCACTATGTTGTGTTTTCCGTGCGTCCGGAACGTGGTAGGTAATTTTTGTATTTATTTATTGGTATTTTAGTTATACTTTCATCGAAAGGAGTAAACGTTTCTCCTTGGGCGAATTGTACGAGAATCAACACTCCAATTTGTTAAAACAAAGAAAACTAACATACCAACTGTACATTACCTACCAACAAACCACGAAAACAACTTTCGCGCGGCGCCATTACAAAGTGGTCCTCAACATTTTCTAAAGACCAAACACAATCTTGGACACAAATAAAACAACTTTTAGGATAATATAATTTCAGACATATAAACTCCACGCGTCTTTTTTGCAAAAATGTTCCTCCACATTTTTTATATAGACAAAACTCCAGCACTGGGGGTAAAAATAAACATATATATTATATAGCACACCGACATTTCATAGCAACCAATATTTCATAAACCCGAAACTCACGCGTCTCCATCACAAAATGTTCCTGGACATTTCTGTCAAAAAGACCCGCCCTCAAATCGTGGACATGAAATAAAAAAGGGACAAAACTCTTGTTGTGCTATTAGGGATCAAAACAATCTATTCGGTATCATTGCACACCGACCTTGCATTGCATATTAACCAACATTTCCTAGACGCCAAATTTACTCGTCCCTTTTGCAAAATATTCCTGGACATTTCTCCCAAAGCCCTGTCCCAAAATCT
The DNA here is from genome assembly GCA_036898135.1 of Oncomelania hupensis. Lineage (NCBI taxonomy): Eukaryota > Metazoa > Mollusca > Gastropoda > Littorinimorpha > Pomatiopsidae > Oncomelania > Oncomelania hupensis. Next base: position 39,188,427 of record CM072520.1, on the reverse strand, counting down.
TGGACATGAAAGAAAAGGGACAAAACGGCTGTTAGGGACCTCATGAAAAAGGTTTCAGGAAAGATCCCCAGACTCGTCAAGCATCTTAGAGACGGCAGAGAAAACAGAGACGAAATGAAGTCTTTATCCGAAATGTTTTCTCTCCCTCTCACAGATCCCACTCAACCAATGGCTACTTGCCGCAATGCCTTCCTTCTTTCTGGGAAGTGCAGTGTCTCCCATTCCCTCCCTTTAGCTCCGGTTGCCTCCCCTTCTTCGCGTCCAGACACCTGGTGGAATGTCCAGTGAAGGTTACCATTTAGCACGAAAAACTTGGAACTTTGGAACTCGGAATGTAGTCCTATAATGAACAAATTTCAAAATGAGAAAAGGAATCTAATGTAAACTATTTGCATTTTTTTGAGTGCCGTTTTTTTTCCCCAACGACGTCTTGATCTAGATGGTAAATACTTATTTATATCACTAAATATCTTATTGTTTCTATTTTAAATCACATTACAAAAAGTAAACCAATTCACCCTCATTTTCTTCATCCACACCTGGCTGGTCTCCGCCACGATAACGAATTCTGTTCCTGATTAGCATTATTAGGTCATCAACTCAATGCATTGCCTTTATCTTTTGGCAAAATATTCCTGGAGTAGTGGACAAACTGTACCAGGTTCCACTGTCTCTCCCTCTCTCTTCTTTACTTTGTCATCAATGACAAAATCTTCTGCCCGCGCAGTACCTCCAGGCGACAAGCCTCGGGGGTGGTTATCCCTGTTACGAAATCTGAGCGGACAATGATACTCCCATTCAAATCGATTGCTTTGCTTTGCTCCCCTTGGTTTTTGATTTGATTTGTTTTACTTTGGGTTACTCCCTGTTTAAAATCCATCGTTTTGCTGTGGTTTTTAGTGTGTTTCGTGTCATTTAGTTTGCTATATTTTGTTCGGGTGGACAACGACGGTAGGCAAAGATGTCCCAGTAACCTTTCTGTCGTTTGGGAAGGGAAGGTTTTGGGAGACCTACCTTTTCTCTAGGCCAGCTTACTGAGGGCGGTGTTTATCTCCTCTCCCTCGCTGCTTTACCTTCCTCGTTTTTAAACAGATCCAGGAACCCATTCACAGCATGGATGGACTTGGTTGTGTCGTGCACTGGTTTCATTCTTTTTGGTGTGGTTTTCGTAGTTGCCTTCCAAGTATGGTCACCCATCCAAGTACTAACCCCTGCCCGACCTCGTTTAACAACAAACATTGCTAGCGTGTGCCTAACAAACCATAAACCACGGCACTGTTCAGTTAAAATAGGTTGCTTTTGTTCCTATCCTATCCTATCCTTTCCCGTAACCCGAAGGTCGTAGGGGCACCACAGATGATCGTTTAACCAGCACACTCCATCTTTCTCTGTCCTCAGCAGCCCTGATGGCTTCGCTCAGTGTCAAACCAGTCCATTCTCGAATGTTGTCCTCCCACCTCTTTTTCGGTCTCCCTCTACTTCTACCTCCTTGCACTGTGCCTTGCAGAATAGTCCTTGCAAGGCCTGATGATCTGGTGACGTGGCCATACCATCGGAGTTTCCGTTTCTTCACCACTGTGAGCAGGTCATCGTGTTGTCCAATGGCTTGTGTGATGGTCTGTCGGACTTCGTCGTTGGTGATGTGTTGGGTATAGGAAATGCCCAGAAGTCTTCTGTAGCACCTCATCTCCATGCTTTGTATTCTTCATTGGAGATCTGCTGTGAGGGTCCATGCTTCGCAAGCATATAGGAAGATGGAGATGACAAGGGAGCGCAGCAGTCTTACTTTGGAATGTAGACTGATGGTCCTGTCTTTCCAAATGGGCTTTAACCTTGTCAGGGCAGCAGTTGTTTGTGCGATCCTGGAGAGGACTTCCTGTCGGGACCCATTGTCTGATACAATGGCTCCTAAATATTTGAATCTATGCACTGTGTTGAGGGATTGGCCTTGGACTTTGATGTCCGTATTAATGCCATTGGTGTTGTTGGTCATCATTTTGGTCTTCTCTGCACTTATTTCCATTCCATTGCTTTTGTTAGTAGACTACAAAACTTTTTAATGTATTTTATTTTTATTTTATTTTATTAGTTGTTTTTAAAAAGTTATTATTTATTTATGTAATAGGGGTGTCCTGTAGCACAGTGGATAGTAAGCTGGTTACCTAGGCTGAAGGTCGCGGGTTCGAACCCCTCAGTGGACGAACTTACGTGACTTTAGTTCGAGACTTTTCAGGACAGCGCAGTGAGACTGCTGCGCTCCATTGTCAACTCCATCTTCCTATATGCTTGCGAAGCATGGACCCCCAAAGCAGATCTACAACCAAGAATACAAAGCATGGAGATGAGGTGCTACAGAAGACTTCTGGGCATTTCCTATACCCAACACATCACCAATGACGAAGTCCGACAGACCATCACACAAGCCATTGGACAACACGATGACCTGCTCACAGTGGTGAAGAAACGGAAACTCCGATGGTATGGCCACGTCACCAGATCATCAGGCTTTGCAAAGACCATTCGGCAAGGCACAATGCAAGGAGGTAGAAGAAGAGGGAGACCGAAAAAGAAGTGGGAGGACAACATTTGAGAATGGACTGGTGTGACACTGAGCGAAGCCATTAGGGCTGCTGAGGACAGAGAAAGATGGAGAATGCTGGTTAAACGATCATCTGTGGTGCCCTTACGACCTCCGGGTTACGGGACAGGATAGGATAGGATAGGATTTTTAGGACACCGGATACTCCGGTTTCCTCCGTCCCCTTCAATAATGATATTGGGTGCAGTCAATCTAAAACATGACAAATAAAAACTGATTTATATTCCGACTTTGTAATCGCAGCCCTTGGAGTTCGACTAAAGAAAGCGCGTGATATCATCCTTTGTTGTTTGTTTCTTTACGTAATGCATGCACTTCTAAAGTCAATGTCACGTTTTAATTTTGCTGGTTTAGTTAAGGTTTTGGTGTCAGTTTTATTTCATAATATACCACTATTAGTACTACTGCTAACCCTACTACTACTAGTAATAATAACGATTCAACGATTCAACGATTCAACGAAGTTTATTGGCCAAATTGACATAAAACATGCACATGGAATATGTTGCGATGTGGCAGTAACATTCATAAAACATACATGCAAACACACGTTTACCAGCTAATAAAATACTGATCAAGCGTGCACACATACATACGCAAACAACAAATAGTAAAAATAAACAAGTAGGTGCCAGTGGATTATGACGTGACGTCAGTAACAGCATTATACATTTAACATTATAAGAAATTTAAAGCGAGAGCAGCCTCTGGAAAAAAAGAATATCTAAAACGGTTTGTTCTGGTTTTGAGGGCTCTGAAGCGCCTGCCGGACGGGAGGAGCTCGAACAGATGGCCGGCTGGGTGTGAGGGGTCAGCTGTGATGTTTCTAGCTCTACGGACCAAGCGCGTGTTGTAGATCGAGGCGACAGATGGAAGTTCGCACCCGATAACTCTGGACGCGTGTTTTACGATGCGCTCAAGCTGCACTTTCTCCTCATCAGTGGCACCACCAAACCAGGTAGTGATGCCAAAGCAGAGGATGCTTTCGATCACTGCGCGATAGAACTGCGTCAGGACTTTTGCAGGCAACCTGAACTTCTTGAGTTGCCTCAAGAAGTGCAGGCGCTGTTGGCACTTTTTGATGATGGGGGTGGTGTTGTTTCCCCATGACAAGTCGTTCGAAATGACTGTGCCTAAAAATTTGAACTCTTCTACTTGTTCAACACTTTCATCGTTGATCACAAGTGGTGAAAGTGGATCTTTAATTCTCCGAAAATCGACAATCATTTCTTTTGTTTTTGAAACGTTGAGCTCGAGGTTGTTCTCTGAGCACCAGTCAACCAACCGTTCGACCTCATCCCGATAGGCGGTCTCGTCGTCTTTGCTAATCAGGCCCTCAATGGTGGTGTCGTCAGAAAATTTAATGACATGAACGGATGGAACATGTGACACACAATCATTTGTGAACAATGTAAAGAGAAGGGGGGAAAGGACACAACCCTGAGGTGCTCCAGTGTTCAAAATCCTGGAGTCAGACAACATCTTGCCCACCCTGACGACCTGGGGGCGATCCAGCAAAAAGTCTAAAAGCCAATGGCACACCGAAGGATGGACATTTAAGGTTAAAAGTTTATCAAACAGCTTGTGGGGTATGATGGTATTAAAAGCGGAACTAAAATCCACAAAGAGCAGTCTAGCGTACGTACGCGCCTGCTCCAGATGCTGCAGTACGTGGTGAAGGCCCAGAGCGACTGCGTCCTCCACTGACCTGTTTGCACTATAGGCGAATTGGAGTGGATCACGTAGGTGACCCGTGCATGCCTTCAGGTAGGTGAGGACGAGTCGCTCAAAGACCTTCATCACAACTGAGGTCAAGGCCACAGGCCTGTAATCATTCAGTTGGGACACCTTGGGCTTCTTGGGGATGGGTACAACAACTGAGGACTTGAAACATCGGGGGACAGTATGTTGTTGAAGGGAAATGTTAAAAATGTCTGTAAAGACGGGGGCCAGCTGGTCAGCGCAAGTGCGCAGGGCAGAGGTGGAGACTCCATCTGGACCTGGCGCCTTCCTCGTGTTCTGCTTCTGGAACAGGCGCCTCACCTCAGTTTCCTGAATGGTGAAAGGCGGGGTTAGAAGCGAGGGGTCGACAGGCAGAGGGGGGCGGAAGCCGGGGGTGGGATTCTTATCATCAAACCTGCAGTAGAACTCATTAAGTTCATCCGGCAGGCTAGGGTCAACATCACTGGACATAGAGGGCTTAGATTTATAGTGCGTGACGCGCTGAAGGCCCTGCCAGACTTCGCGCGTGTTATTGGAGGCAAACTGCTCATCCAACTTATTCCTGTACTGCGCTTTCGCTCTACAGATCTCGCGGCGCACGTCTGACTTGGCTTTTTTGAAGGCATTTACAGCCCCTGACTTAAAAGCATCATTCTTAGCATTCAGCTTATTCCTTACAGATTTATTGAACCAGGGATTCTCATTGCCATACACACGCACAGTTTTATTGGGCACACACACATCTTCACAGAAACTGATATAAGATGTCACAGTATCAGTGTACTCATCAATGCTAGAGCATGCACCCTTGAAAACGTCCCAGTCTGTACATTCCAGACACCCCTTTAGTGTCTCCACTGCATCGTGTGACCACTTTTTTACAGTCCTAGTCACAGGCTTTACAGCCTTCAGTTTCTGTGTGTAGGTGGGGGTGAGGAGCAACATAGCATGGTCCGACTCGCCTAGAGGGGCGCGGGGCGTGGCCCGGTAGGCCTGCTTGATGGTAGTGTAGCAATGATCGAGGATGTTGTTTTTGCGTGTGGGACAGTCCACATGTTGGTAATACCTAGGCAGAGTCTTGCGGAGATTTGTTTGATTAAAATCGCCTAAAACAATGACAGTGCTATTTGGAAAAGCGATTTCAGCCGCCTGTACCTGTCTTGTGAGTTCATTGATAGCGTCCGAAGGTTTGGCCTTAGGTGGAATGTAGACGGCGACGAGCACGATGGAAGAAAACTCGCGAGGCGAGTAGAAAGGCCTACAATTAATTGTGAGATGTTCTAACACAGGTGTACAGCCTTGCGACACAACAGTTACATCACTACACCAACGGTTGTTGACCATGAAACACACACCACCTCCCTCCTCCTTCTCCGTCTCCACTAAATCTCAATTACAATGGATGCTATACGTGCCTTATTCGTAAATCAGACTCAAAGTGCGGTGATCTGTAACCAACATACACGATAACATGTCGCAGACGCTCCCATGAACACAGCAAAATTACATAATCATCACTCATACACGTAGTATAAAAATACGTCGTAATTAGAAGACGGAAAGGAAATCGATTTTTGTTGTTGAAAGAAAGAGATTACTCTTATATAGCGCATTTACAAGCTCAGAGAGCTTCTCAGAGCGATTGCCACTACTATCCAGCAATCACAAAATCGTTTGCTGAAGTCAGGACTCGAACCCACGTCGCCCAAGACGCACGTACACAAGTCGTGCGCTCTGACGACTCAGCTATCCCTGCCGTTGATATTTTATTTAGACCGACTGCATCCAATACTATTATTGATATTATATATTTTGCGTTATTTGGTTACGAGTGGACACAATGCCTCCTTTTAAAATCGATAGCATTTTGAATTCTTATTATGGTCCATGTCATTAGTTTGCTTTGAAGGGATGAAATATCGAATCTTTTTTTTTTTCTCTCTCGAACCGCTAGCATTCATGCTATGTTCTTTTGCCTTTTTTTTGTACTGACCTGGGGACAAACCTTGTGCTGCACTACGTGGAACAGACTAGGGGAGGCTTACATAGCCTCTCCCCCATCTCTGCCGCTGATCGTTTTAGCTTACCTATTACGCCGGGTGACGTAAGTTGTTGGACTTACAGTCTGCCCTTTTTTCCCGTTTGGGACGGGGGACAGCGATTACGTAATACTTCAACCCTATCCTATCCTATCCCGAAACTTGGGGCACCACAGATGATCGTTTAACCAGCGTAATCCATCTTTCTCTGTCCTCAGCAACCCTGATGGCATCGCTCAGTGTCAAGCCAGTCCATTCTCGAATGTTGTCCTCCCCACCCCATTTTCGGTCTCCATCTTCTTCTACCTCCTTGCACCGTGCCTTGCAGGATGGTCTTTGGAAGACCTGATGATCTGGTGACGTGGCAATACCATCAGAGTTTCAGTTTCTTCACCGCTGTGAGCAGGTCATCGTGTTGTCCAATGGCTTGTGTGATGGTCTGTCGGACTGAGTCGTTGGTGATGTGTTGGTGATAGAAAATGCCCCGAAGTCTTCTGTAGAACCTCATCTCCATGCTTTGTATTCTTCGTTGTAGAGCTGCTGTGGGGGTCCATGTTTCGCAAGCGTACAGGAAGATGGAGATGACAAGGGAGCGTAGCAGCCTTACCTTGGAATGTAGACTGCTGGTCTGGTCTTTGCAAATGGGCTTCGACCTTGCCAGGGCAGCAGTTGTTTCCCTGATACAATGGCTCCTAAATATTTGAAGCTATGCCCTGTGTTGAGCGATTGGCCTTGGACTTTGATGTCCGTGTTGATGCTTCAATACAATCTGCAAACTCTTGACGACAAGCAGCAGAGAGAGTTGAGAGGTGACGTAAGTCTCGGTCAGACTGCTTAGGCAGCGTGGACTACTGCTGCTCAAAATCGATTGCTAAATTTAGGTCGGTTGGTTTTTTAAAATAATTTGTACATTGTTTTTTCTTCGAGCTTCACGTTTATTTGTTTTTCTCTGCTTTGTTCACAGTAATCTGACGCTTACAAGTTATTTTGTTCAAGAGCAATAATGTTATACAATACGACACAATACAATACAATACAATACTATACCATACAATAGGGGCGAACTTATGTGACTTAGGTACGAGACTATTGAGTTAAGCAAGGGTTTTCTCCAGGTACTCCGGTTTCCTCCCTCCCTTCAATAATGGTTTTGGATGCAATCTAAAATTTCAAATATACAAATCGGATTTTCTCTCCGTGATTCTAAAAGCGATCTTCCTGCCTTTACTTCACATGTTTGAGTTGAGTGATAGATGTGTTTGTTGTGCGTGGAAGAGTAGATGAAAACATGTGAGCGTGTACGATGCTAAAGATCGCCGCACTTTGTGCCTGATTGTTGATTTGGAGAAAAGCGCTTATTTAGCATCCAAAATACCATTCAATATTAATACAATACAATATAATACAATACAGTACGATACAATACAATATAATGCAACTTTATTCAGGCAAATTGAACTGTTACAGCTATTTAGCACATTAATTAGTTTAACCCTAATAAAGCTTACGTGGCTTGGTGTCTCTGTGCTGTTGTTGTTGTTGTTTTAATTGCTTTATTTCTCTGGACCCCTTTCCGTATTTGAATGTGTAATAGTATTTAAATTTATCTAACATTAAATCTGATTTTAAATGACTTTATGTTGTTGTAATTTTTTTAAATTCATTCGTTCATTAATTTATTTATCATTTCATCTGATTGACTGTCGCTTTTTAAACGTGTACTTTTGGGACTAGTTTGGAATTCTGGCAGCAAGAAAATGTTGGTAATATACTTTTTTGCACATCGTTCTTGTTCTTTCTTAATTATTATTGATTAGACCTTAGCCCTGTTAATCTCTGTCTTTGACTTTAAGAGAGCATCTGACAAAATTACATCTCAAATGGCGTGCCGCAAGGATATGTTCTGATGCCAGTAATGTTATTCTCTCAAAACTTCAAACTTGTTCAGTTACGTTTTACTTGTCACGAGATAGCTTCGATAATCAATATTTCTTATATCCTTAACACGAAACGAAGAGGGCAACTATCTAGACGCGTAGGCGTTGTCTCATTCCATCGTTGAGAGATCAAGTTTGAATTAAAGAAACAAGGATTAAGTGGGATTTTTGCGTTCATTTCTGCAAACATGCAATGGCCTTTGTGTTATTTGTAAAACTTTTCTCTTTATTGATTATGTCGTCAGTTGTCGTTTTCTTTCTTTGCTACCTGCACATCCCATTTCACGTTTGTATTTGTTTACAGTGTTCTTTATAATCATCACTTCGTACATTCTGTATTGAATCCTATCCTATCCTATCCTGTCCCATAACCCGAAGGTCGTAGGGGCACCACAGATGATCGCTTAACCAGCATACTCCATCTTTCTCTGTCCTCAGCAGCCCTCATGGCTTCGCTCAGTGTCAAACCAGTCCATTCTCGAATGTTGTCCTCCCACCTCTTTTTCGGTCTCCCCCTTCTTCCACCTCCTTGCACTGTGCCTTGCAGAATGGTCTTTGCAAGGCCTGATGATCTGGTGACGTGGCCATACCATCGGAGTTTCCGTTTCTTCACCACTGTGAGCAGGTCATCGTGTTGTCCAATGGCTTGTGTGATGGTCTGTCGGACTTCAACGTTGGTGATGTGTTGGGTATAGGAAATGCACAGAAGTCTTCTGTAGCACCTCATCTCCATGCTTTGTATTCTTCGTTGGAGATCTGCTGTGAGGGTCCATGCTTCGCAAGCATATAGGAAGATGGAGATGACCAGAGATCGCAGCAGTCTTACTTTGGAATGTAGACTGATGGTTCTGTCTTTCCAAATGGGCTTCAACCTTGTCAGGGCAGCAGTTGTTTGTGCGATCCTGGAGAGGACTTCCTGTCGAGACCCATTGTCTGACACAATGGCTCCTAAATATTTGAAGCTGTGCACTGTGTTGAGGGATTGGCCTTGTACTTTGATGTCCGTGTTGATGCCATTGGTGTTGTTGGTCATCATTTTGGTCTTCTCTGCACTTATTTCCATTCCATAAGCTCTGGAGGTGGTGTCAAGCCTCTGTACAAGCTGACACAATAATCGACCAACAAAATCCAAAACAAAACAGTTCAATACATGGGGAATACAGACACACACGCATGCGTGCACACAGCAGCGCGCGCACGTGCACTTTCAGCTGCAACCATCTCCCACCCCCCACCTCACCCACGCACTTCAAATACTTTATTGCCGATTTTTTTTTAACCAAGAACATCTATGGTATACAAACAACGGGACAACAAAATTACAGCATTTGTACACGGCATTTCACAACTGCAAAGATAACTGGAAAAAAAACCATATACACGCAAAAGCGCATGGTGCACACACATATGCACATATAGGCCCTATCCAATACACACGCATACACACATTCAAATTATCTCGTTCCTTGTCTCGCTAAAAAACTATAACAAAATAATATGACAATGAAAGATCGCGCAAATAGCTCAAGTTGTATTCTTAAGATGATAATGTGCATTTTTTTTAACACAAACACTTAGCTTGTCAAATTTGAAACAGACATATACAAGCTGTCGGAAAATCGACAAATCTTTGCTTGTACAAGAAATACTTTACATCAAACTTCAAATAGCAGTCTGACATAATGACAAATCAGGTTTAGATAGTTTAGATGATTTGCAGTACTCGCAAAATTATGTGTTGACATCATCATAAACAATTTAGCGTCTGCATATTTCAGGGAACGAACTAATCTCCTGTCACAAGCCCCGATGTAGACTTCGTTCTGAAATATAGTGCCGACTTCAGTTTCCCAGTGTGTCCGCACGGGCAACACAAATATAAAGACATTAGGTGTTTGCTCTTTCAAAAATGCAGCACCGAACCTCTGGAACTCTCTTCCAGTAAACTTGAAGCAGAGCTTATCTTTGGATTGCTCGGAGTTGGTTTTTCTCTTTCCTGATGGCTGAGATGCTATTTATGCGCAATGAGCATGACTTTGTAACACGGAATTTTGGGCGCCTTACAAGTCATCATCATCATCATCATCATCATCATCATCATCATCATCATGGTCGTCATCATCATCATCATCATCATCATCATGTATCAATGTGCCAATGTGATCAGTTGGTTGTTGTTGTATCAATTTTTATTCATCGGATTAACATAAGCTGATCAGTTGGACCAATGGTTGTCTCGTGTTGTAGCGTTTCTCTGTGCACTGTTGAAAAACATGTTCCCAATGTAAATGCAAGTGGGCAAATACATCTCGTATTGTGTAAAATTCAGAAGGGGAAACAACTTCAGCACGATTAGCTAACTATGCCATAAAGAAAACAGAGTTATCATTTCATTTTTTTTTAAATGAAACTAAGATAAAAATTGTTTAGATTGCGATTTATATCAATGAATGAATCTTGTACTTCTGTTTCAATTACATACTGTGCTAGATTATTTTTAAAACGAATTGTCACTAGTAAAAACCTTTTACCCTGAGGCTATTTTTAGTCATCAAATTTTATTGCCTGAGCATAAAGATGCGAAACAACGCTTTGTTAAACATTAAACTAATAATGGTAATAGTTTTAATCATTCATTCATGTTCACCGACTTAACACAATTATTATGATTATAACTTGTACCCCATCTGGTTCAGATTGATTTTAGTTAACCATACTGTTGTATACCTTAGATTGTTTTAAGAACTGTTGTCTTTAACTAAGTCTATACTATCACTTAATTGTGTAAAACACTCAGTAAATTGATTGAATGGAATTGAATTTAGTTGACTGCGACACACACCAAAAAGGCTAAGAACGCCATGTCTTGAAATAAAAGCTTGCACATTTTAAATAAAATGGTAGCCGACGAATTTGGTGGTATCAGTCTCCTCTCTGAAAATCCTTATCGGGAAGAGAGGGGACTATAAACTGATACATAATTGGTGTTCAATATAAGTGCTCAAATGGGAAATGGAACAGAGATGTAACAAAAAGTTCAAAAAGAAACGCTATAGAATAGAATTTGGTTTTTCTACCAAGAAATGTAATACGAATTATAAGTTTTCTATGGACGTGTGCATTCTCACGCAACAGCACAGGAATGCAATGTCTGTACAAACAATAGCCCGCGAAATGAACGACAGATAGAAAGAACAAAGAAAAAAAATCAAAATTACATATATCTGTTCAGGATCTTTGAAAAAAAATCATATTTGAAAACAGCCCACGGACAAACACTCAAAGAGATGTGCGCATTTCCCATTAAAATTATATTCATCTGTTCAAGAAGTTTTTATTTCAAGGAAATACTACCTTAAAAATCACATTTCAGAATAATCCAGGCACAAATATTAAAAACGAGATGCGAGTTTCAAAAAGATGGGCACCAAAAATACAAAACAAGCACAATAACACATGCTTTTTGAGTAGCGTTTTCAACTTTTCTGACGAAACAACACATCAAAATGTTCGATGTGCGTATCATACTGAATGGTAGACGTGCAAATAATGGCATCAAATTGTTAAACATTTACATTTATATTTTTATAGTACTACATTACACTATTTTTGGCGAAAACACAAAAATGATAGACATTAAAATATACGAAATTGTACAATTCATTTTTAGTAACACATTCAATTATTGAAAAGATAACAGGAAAATAACACATATCAACATATTTTGGAGATACTAGACTATAATTTTCATATGAAATTAAATCATTGCCGCAAAAACATAGTACACATTAAAAAGTTTGATCTTTTGACTAGCGGAATATTTTATTTTAGCTTTACTTCTGATCTGTTAGTGTGAAAACCACTATGAGGGAGAAACCCAATAACCCACCACATAACATTAACAACAATAGCATTCGACAACACAACAAGAATAACAATAATATTCAACAATGCAACTAGGATAACAATAATATTCAAACTTAATCGTAAAGCTGTCGTCGCCAACCACAACTTTCAAAAATTTCAGATCTTTGTTGGAGTAACGGTGGAAAACTTTTGAAAATCGTATTACAGTGGCATGTTATGTGTCATTCAAGACGAGGCCCAACCAGATAGGATTGTAAAAGTTCGTAGAGTTATAATAAATAATGATGAAACAGCTTCTTATTTGAGAACGTGAGGGATGGATGGAGCACAGCCAAAACAAAAGACAGGAACACGGTTTGGCAGTTATGAATTATTGCCTTACTCTTTGCCAAGGAGGTCATGAAAGAGTTAAGCCAAAAGTTCAGAGAGAGAGAGAGCGAGAGAGAGAGAGAACACACACACACACACCCATTCACACACACCCACACACACACCCACACCTAAAAGAAAACAACGACACATTTCCCTTTTCAGTCCTCGCGCCACCACCCATCCCCTTCTTCCTCCTCCCCAATTACCACTCCGCTTCCACAAACCTTCAATGCCATGAATGTTTTATTGGCCGGAGTCCTCGTGTGTTCAACAAGATTGCGGGAAAACTTCAGATTATTAGGGTTCTGTCCCTTGCACATTTGTATGTGTTCAATGACGTCAAATTCTGTATTAATTTAGAGAAGCTTATCGTAGTTTTGGTACCAAGGTAGCCTATCGACCAGTGATGTAGGCTTGCTATGACTGGCATAGATCTTTTACTCTCTGATGACGTCATCTTATATCACCCTCCATGTCCGCTTCCATCCCATTGTATTAGATTGTATCTCTTTGCGTTCAGGATGGGCGAGGAATGACCGACTATGTTAAGGCTTGAATTAGCAAATTGCAAAAATGCCTGTAGACCTAGTAATCGTTTGTCCAGTTTTTAAGAGATTATAGAAGCAGTACGTGGAGTTGTTTTGATTTCACAATGCATACATTTTAAGTCCACCAGTAATTTATTTATTTATTTTTCTTTTTATTAGTTTTAATCAGGGTTTCTGGCAGTCCAGTATAAGCAGGATCAGGTTAAGTTGTAATAATAAGAATTAATAATAAGGACATTCCTACTGCGCTTTTTCCTATTACAAAAATCGGTTCAAAACGCAATTCTCATGCAATCACACACCCAAAAATAAAATCATAACGATAAAAAAAATGAATTACAAAATGAAACATCAAATATAAAAAGATGAGGGGAAAAAAATCACAAAAATATATACACGTAGGTTGGTAGAGACTGTGCGGACAGACCATTGCGTGGAAGATGGTTCATGAGCAAAGGAGGACGAGAAGAAATTAGTTTTTAAGGTATTGTTTGAAGGAGAAGATTGAGGTTTTGCTGCGGAGAGAGAGAGTTGACTCTAAGCATACAGTCCAAAGGCAGAGAAAGCGGGATCCGGCAGGTACAAGTTTGGTTCCAGGAACTCGAAGAGTCAGAGGATCAGAAGCTGAGCGGAGGTTGCATGATGGTGTGTACCGGTGGATGCTTTCTGAAAGGCAGGAAGGAGCACAATCGTTGATTCACTTGAAGCAGAAAATATTAACGTTGTAGAGTATTCTGTGTGAGACAGGCAGCCGGTTAATGGAGGAGAGCAGTGAGGTGATGTGATCAGACCTTTTCCTTTTCAAGATCAGGCGAGCTGCAGAATTTTGAACGCGTTGAAGGAGATGGATAGATGATGCAGGCAAACCAGAAAGAAGTAAGTTGTAGTAGTCCCGTCGTGAAAGGAAGAGAGATGTAATGAGCTTTTCTGTGGCCTCAGTGGTTGAGGTACGTACGAATAAGGCAAATACAGCGAAGACGAAAAAAACATGACTGACAGGTTTTCTGAATGAAGTTATGTATGGAAATGGTTTCGTCAATGGTGACACCAAGATTTTTGACGGAAGAAGAAAGGAGAATTGTGCTATATGTCCAAGAGAAATTGAATCAGTAGAGGTAGAAGAAAGTTTTTGTTTGGTTCCAATGAGTATGGCTTCGGACTTGTCAGCGTTGGGTTGAAGTTTGTTGGCAGTCATCCAGTTTTGTATGTCAGTGAAACAGTCAGAAGTCCTTTGAGAAGGTGTGGAGGATTTTCAAGAGGGTCACTGTCGTGAAGTTGGCTATCGTCAGCGTAGATGTGATGACGGGATGTGGTGATGTTTTGATGAGGTCGAAGAATGGGGGAGTATGCAGAGTGAAAAGAACCGGGCGAAGAACAGATCCATGAGGAACATCACGTGTAAGTAAGACTGGAAAAGAATTTGCACCGTTCACGGAGACTGTCTAAAATCTGTCAGAAAGATGCGAAGAGAACCATTTGAGCGAAGAGCCGGAAATCCCAAAAGTGTTTTCAATACGTTGAATGAGAATATAAAGTGATCAATAATATCAAAGGCAGCAGAGAGGTCGAGAAGAGTGAGAAGAGAAAGTTTTCCAGCGTAAAAGGGAACCAAGGTGTCAATTAAAATAGAGTAGTTTCAGTGGAATGATCAGAAGGGTAGGTAGACTAAAATGGGCACAGGAGGGTTTTGGAAGCAAGATGTTCATTTAACAGTTTGAGGCCAATCTTTTCAAGAAGTTTTAATATGATAGGTTGTGCTTCAAACTCCGGCTGAACAATAGCTAAAACATTTTTTTTAAAGTATTATAAAGGTCAAACTAACGGCTGTCCTATTTAGCCGTCTAGTGGATAACAAAATTCGGCTATAGCAATACACAGTGGTGCATAATTATTAGTAGTCTAATAGTACCACATAATGTAATCAGGAACTCACCCACCCACCCCCTCATGAAGAGCATATTTCGCCCCTGTGAGGGGATGTTTCCTGTGTGAAGGATTCAACCGACTGAGCTCAACCACCTCCTGTGACAGTTTATTCCAGTCAATTATAGTCCGAAGGAAGAAGGTGTACTTTCTAAGATCTGTCTTGCAGATCTAAAATCTGTCTAGCAGGAAAAAGGTCGATACGATCTGCTGTGCCCTCTAAGAGCTCATGTCTGCTGTGAGGAAGTCAATTCCTTAGAATTGATTGCAGCAAGACCGACATTGGTCTTGAAAAAAAAAATTGATAGGCCTAAATACTTGTGATATACCTACACCGGGATGCAAACTAGACGTAAATTATAGATTACTGTTACTACCTAAGATATTTCCCCTTTTAAACCAAATTTCCTTGACCTGCACTGCAAATATTCGTGACCCATTGAACGGATGCACAAAAGTGTCCACGTCATCTATAATAAAACGGTAAAAACGAAACAAAAGTTCGTGGAACGCATACCGTAACTCCCTATTAATGAGAAAATACTTTATGAAATGTGCTTGCTCTGTGTGTATTGTGTGTGCGCTGTGCGTGTGAAGGTGTGTGTTGTTTGTGTGTATGTGTGTGTAGGTGTGTGTGTGAAGGTGTGTGTGGTGTGTGTGTGTGTGGGTGTGTGTGCGTGTGTGTGTGAAAATTTGTCAACCCGGTAAAATGATCTTAATAATACTTCATGAAAGGGTGCCTGTCCTTGTGTGTGTGCGTGTATTTGTGTGTGTGATCGCAATCTTTTGTGTGTGTTGTGTTTGTTGTGTGTGTGTTGTGTGTGTGTGTGTATGTGAAGTGTGTCAAATGAAGACGAGAGATACTTTATGAAAGTGGAGCGTGTTTATTTTTTATTTTTTTAATAAAGAGGTTCACTAGAAATTACACCCACACCATTTTCAACCAATACCCACTTAGCGACTCAAACCAATTAGTTAGCGCCACAGAGCCATCGGCATCTGCTGCTACTGAGAAGGAGAAGAAGAACGGGGAGGAGGAGGAGGAACAAGAAGAGAGGGAGAAAGAGAGTTTGTGTTTATGTGTATATGTGTGTGTGAGAGAGAGAGAGTGTGTGTGTGTGAGCGTGTGTGTCTGTGCATGAGCGCGTGTGTATGGTTTACTACTTCAGAAAGAGAAAGAGTGAGAAAGATGAATAGCGATCGGGAGACGTAGAGAGATTGTGAAGAAATAATAAAATAAGATACGATAAGACAAGAACATTTATTCACCAAGTAAAAACGTTACAAGGATTTTGGTGTGGCAATTGTGGATTTTGGTAATGAAGCGGAGTGAGAGAGTCAGAGAGAGTGCGCGTGTGAGTAGTGTTCAGATTTCTGAGACAACACAAATAGTGAAAATGAAGAAGGAAAAGGCCAGTCACACAGATATTAAAAAATTAAAAGTTTTAAAAACCTTTTTAGTGGTTATGAAAGATTATACTTGCTAAAAGAATGCTTACATAGGGGCCAGTTTTATGAAACGAATAGGTGACTTAAAACTCTAAATGTATAAATATTTTTATAACTAACTTGGAGGTGTAAGATCAAGCTTACTATTCGTTTCTTACACAAGTTCATAACACTGACCCCAGGTTTCAAGCGTTCAAGGAATGGAGATAGACATTCACACATAACAGAGTCACAGAAACAGACAGACAAGACAAACACACGCACAACAAGCTCAGGAAGACATAGAGAGAGAGAGATACGATACGATACTATACCATACACTTGGCTCAGGGCCCTTTCGTACAATTATAAGCAAGCAAATGCATCAAAAAAGCAACAAAAAAATAATAAACAAACAAAAATAATATCCTATCCTATCCTATCCTATCCTATCACATAACTCGGAGGTCGTAGGGGCACCACAGATGATCGTTTAACCAGCGTACTCAATCTTTCCCTGTCCTCAGCAACCCTGATTGTTTTGCTCAGTGTCAAACCAGTCCATTCTCGAATGTTGTCCTCCCACATCTTTTTCGGCCTCCCTCTTCTTCTACCTCCTTGCAGCATGGTCTTTGCAAGACCTGATGATCTGGTGACGTGGCCATACCATCGGAGTTTCCGTTTCTTCACCACTGTGAGCAGGTCATCGTGTTGTCCAATGGCATGTGTGATGGTCTGTCGGACTTCGTCATTGGTGATGTGCTGGGTATAGAAAATCCCCAGAAGTCTTCTGTAGCACCTCATCTCCATGCTTTGTATTCTTCGTTGGAGATCTGCTGTGAGGGTCCATGTTTCGCAAGCATATATGAAGATGGAGATAACAAGGGAGCGCAACAGCCTTACCTTGGAATGTAGACTGATTGTCCTGTCTTTCCAAATTGGCTTCAACCTCGCCAGGGCAGCAGTAAAAATAATATTTAAAACATTATTAAAAACTTTAAAAATCAATGAATAAATAAATAAATAAATAAAATTAAAAGGTGAAACCAAAGGGTACAAAATAGAATATTACAGTAAATCAAAGGGAACAAAACCACAAAAAAACGCATTCTGACATCTACAGCCATTCACGCCAATGTTGTCCTAAAAAGACACTAACTTCTTTAATCACGCACACACCCCTACACCAAAAGAAACAATAACCTCTCTCGCATTGTTGGTAAAAATTTTCTTAAATCTTGAATACAACATACAGATACACAAATGGGTCAGCACCCACTCATGCCTTCTCAAATTGCCTTGGATAAATCACCCCACGCCCCTACCCACACATTGGCCTACACCAATAGGAGCATAACTACCACATGAAATTAGAACTAAGGACAGACAGCTCACACGCACCATCAAACACACGCACAAACACAGATTTATTTTTGTTTTGTTAAGCTTTGTGCCTACGGCTAGGGGACAGTTGAGCTTCTAAGTTGAATGCTTTCGTAATGTAGGCTACATAGCCACACGTAGCAACAGAGATTTGCATTCCGTGGTTAACAAAAGTGTAACTTTAAATGCACATTGTTGGGCATATTTTCTGGGAATATAATACTCTCTCATTTCCTCATAAACTGGACAAACCAATAGGAAATGTATTTCTGTTTAAATTTGATTATAACAAAGAGGACAGCAAAGCTATATTTATGAAATATTTGGCATATGTTGGAATCTATTTACTCTCAGCGGTGACTTGCCTAGTCTAAGTCTAATGAAGTGTTTTCTTGCAACTACATGCTTAAGCTCCGTAAGATACGTAGACAATGTGATCCTATCCTATCCTATCTTATCCCGTAACTCGGAAATCGTTGGGGCAACACAGATGATCGTTTAACCAGCGTACTCCATCTTTCTGTCCTCAGCAACCCTCATGGCTTCACACAGTGTCAAGCCAGGTCATTCTCGAATGTTGTCCTCCCACGTCTTTTTCTGTCTCCCTCTTCTCTTCTTCTACCTCCTAGCAGATGCAGTCTTTGCAAGGTCTGATGCTCTGGTGACGTGGCATATAATCGGAGTTTCCGTTTCTTCCCCACTGTGAGCAGGTCATCGTGTTGTCCAATGGCTTGTGTGATTGTCTGTCGGCCCAGAAGTCTTCTGTAACACCTCATCTCCATGCTTTGTATTCTTCGTTGTAGATCTGCTGTGAGGGTCCATGTTTCGCAAGCGGATAGGAAGATGGAGATGACAAGGGAGCGCAGCAGCCTTACCTTGGAATGTAGACTGATGATCCTGTTCTTCCAAATGGGCTTCAACCTTGTCAGGGCAGCAGTTATTTGTGCGATCCTGGACAATGTGATACTGCTTTTAATTAAAAGAACTGTATATAGGAAAACGATCGGAGGAATTCAGTTGGTCTTTCTACATCTCAAAGTATGAGATTGTAAAAGCCTACCTTTTATTTCTGAAATAAAGACTTTTTCATCTTCAACTCCTTGGCTTTCCCACACTTTGTTAAAACCGTTTTCATATAAGCATTTAACAAACAGACGAAGCCCAAGATGGTTTTTTTCTCTCTTTCATGAAGAGATACTAACATTGTGTATGCTTTATGGTAGCCTAGATTCAGCCATACGCACACAGCATAGTCAATATTTCATACACCTAATGGAGGCGTTAATATACAGTGGGAATATACCAGTTTCACCATAGACAAGTGCTTTTGGGGCTTTTATTCTTACATTTTAAAATCTTTCAAGTGCAAAGAGGTGAACCTTTTCTATGGGTGAGTAGTCGACCATAATGCCTCACACCTCGGCACTGTATGATAACATAGGCTATATCTGGGCATCGAATAATTTGAAAAAGATTTCTCTCACAATGACCACAGCAACTTAAAGACGCTAATAAAACCCTTTTTTTGTACGTGCTTCCATTTGGTTTATTGCATGTAAAAACGACAGACGAGTTGACATATAAAATCCTAAATATTTGCATGCATTTACAATCAATATTTCGTTATTAGCATAAACCCATTTCTCACGTTCAGCAATAATACCTTCATTTCTAAAAATTACTATGTTTGGTATGCCTAGGTTTATTCTAGTCCAAGTCTGGCTGCAGTTTCATAAAGAATATTAATCTGGGTTTGCAAACCCATGACAGAGTCAGCAGCAAGAATTACATCGTCTGCGAACATTAGAATAAGAATCTGGACTAACCTCTGAACTCAACTTGATTCGTGTTTACCATTTTCAGTAACTTCTTTTGCTAGTTCATCAATAAATAGTGAAAATAAATCCGGACTGCATATTTCCCCCTGTTTCACTCCTTTTGGACAAATAAGTGTATCTGAGACGTCAACCCTTACCCTAACTTACTTTAACTACCTGGTACATACTTTTGATCGCCCTAAGCATTTTCCCGTTGATTCCATGATTTTTGTTTAGAACATCCCAAAGTTTGGAAAGTACAATACAATCAAAAGCTTTTCTGAAGTCCATAAAAGCAAAATAAAGTGGTTTTTTTTTTAATGATTAAGCAATTGTTATGGAATTACAGCAACTAGCGCGAATAAGCGGTCCACGCTACTCTAGTTTCTATGAAACCCAGACTGACAATTATTTATTATATTATTTTATTTTACCAAAAAAACGTGTCGCTTATTTAAAATAGAACTATATATTTTGCCACAAATGTTCAACGGGTCCTGTGGAGGTTGGTATGTATGGAAGGTCAGGTCCTTACTCCTTACTCGGCTAGCAAAACAAACACACACACACACCCACCCACCCACCCCCACACACACCCAAACCACCACCCCCCCCCACACACACACACCTACATACGTAGCTCGTTAGTTTTAGCCATAAAAAGCCGGCTTAGCTTGTTTTGTTAGCTTTAGCCGCTAAAAGCATTGGCTGTCGTCAGCCACTCACCACCATGATGAACGGAAGAAAAAACGAAAGCGAGACAAGAAAACAACGGCGTCAGATACCAAGGGTTTACAACCTCAGCGGATAGCGTGGTGTACAGGGCTTCCTCCGTGACATTTTGTCTCCGTGGTGTGGAGTGGCCTGTCTACGCATAGACCACAAATAATCGAACCGCTCTCTGTACTACTTCCGGTCTGTAGCAGACGTACCTTTAGGAAGTCCTGGCATTCAGTTCGCTAGTTCATGCAGTGCAAAGATAGAACGGAGAATAAATCACAAGAGTATAAATAACTGTCAATTCTGTTTATGGTAAATAAGTAGGTTCAAGCTAGAAAATCTTGGAGTTCAAAGAATGTTTGCTCCTATTTACTTGCAAAACCGTGAGTGATAGATGTATGTTTGTCGTGTATGTGAGAGTGTGTGAAATAGATAAACGTGCATTGTTGATACAGGTCGATTCGCTTTGACTGATGGATCATTTGGGAAAAACGCGTATAGTCAGTAGCATCCAATTCGTAGTAGTAGTAGTAGTAGTGTAGCGAATGGATATTTAGTGTAGGTGCATGCAAAATGTATATAGGCTTATGACTCCTAAAGCGAATTATGCGTGCGTGCACGTTCTCTGTTTACTGACACACCCACAAACGTACGGACTCTTCCCAACACAGACAAACACCAACACCAGATATCCGTTCCACGTTCTCAAAATTTATATAAATAATCAACAATTTTATATCACACTTTCACTCTAATCCTTTCATACAGTTAATCTAACACGGTTGGGCTTATCCCAATGTTTCATAGAAACGTGACGTCGACGAGCCTGAACACTCGGGTGGATAATCGAGACCGGCAATTTCTTGTCCTGGCCAATGCAACAAATATGCAAAGTTTCACAGTACCTTATTATCTCCGAGGATCACGGTTTCACACTATCTGGCACACGATGCCAGAGATACGTCGACAAGTGACGAGTGTCGTCGAGCGATGAATGTCGACGAGCGATGAGTGTCGACGAGCGGAGGGACTATCCTCCTGCCCCAGTCCGCTCGGAGAAAACGTTGTCTTGGTCAAGTGTGGACATAGAGTCGATCCCCCTCCGATGCTTCTGGCAATCACCTTGTCCTCGCTTCAGACAGGACAGAGCCAATTCTGCTCCCAGTAGGCCAGTAGCCCCAACAGGCCCCTAGTCTCCAGTTGGCCGCTGTAATTTTTACAGCACAAAATAACAATCCACTTCCAGAGAGAAATGACCACAAACCAATACACCTTGATTAGTTTCAATGCTTTCTTCCTCTTTCAGTTAACTTCCTTTTCTTTTCTTTTCTTTCAACTTTTTTTTTTCTATCCTTGGCCTACACACACACTCGACCTCACAGCTCGACACCAACAATTCGACTGACTAATTTCCCCTCTAATTCAAACTATCTCTTCATTCATTGGCTCAAGGCTTTTAGCCAATCAAAATCATTAATTAATTTTAATTTAAGAAATACCGGAAAAAACCCGTTCTCTACAAGTAGTAGTAGTAGTAGTAGTAGTAGTAGTAGTAGTAGTAGTAGTAGTAGTAGTAGTAGTAGTAGTAGTAGTAGTAGTAGTAGTAAAATTCAACAGAAAAACTTCCATCTTAAGTACCCCATTCGAATTTAACCATTGACACTTCAATTCTTGTCAACGCCTGTCCATAGAAGTTAGTTATTCATTGCTTACAAGATCCAGCGGACTGCAAAGAGTCGAATCAGGACTACAAAATCAAGACCACAACTTCGTTGAAAGAGGACTCACATCTGATCTGTATTAAAGATTTACCGAAACAACCCTAGTGGTAACACTGAAAGCACTCCACCAGCCGGTCATTTTACAATAAAGGCATCCCACGCATCGGACGCTGAGGCTATACTCTAAGTTATGGAAACCCCATTTACAAAAACAAAATATGATACAAACATCATTATAAAATATCAGCAAAACACATACCTATAAAATGCCTACATTGCTAAATAATAATATCATAGGAAGCCCCAGTGACCATTTGGCAGAAAGCATCCAATATTCCCAAGCTGACCCAACAGACCTCATACACAACTGAGGAGTTTTGGAAGAGGTTTAAAGAAAAAAGTGTGGCTATGTCAGTACATGACGTCTGCGATACATTTTCACATACAAACTTCACTCTGTGACGTAAAATCCCAAAGAAACCATCACTTAGAAAACAGCCCGTGTATCACAACAGAATTTCATTTCCAATATTTCCATGCGGCGCTCTTTCACAAATGACGGTGTTTCATACGAGCTTTGGTTCTTCAATTCACAGAAACAAATCTTACATTTGCACATGCCTGCGTCCTTAATCTGCAAATATCCTTAAATGGATTGATCTGCTAATTGCTCTGGTGGCTCTACTTCCTGTGTGGGGGCATTACAAGTCACCGTCTAAAGACATTTTTTTTAAGGTATAGTATAACATTCCACTTGTTTAATTATGTGTATCAAATAAGCGAACTTTTGAACTGTGGGAGCACAGAGGTGGAAAACAATGTTTTCTGTTTAGTTCGTGAGTTGCATTAAGCAACATGGGGCAAAACAAAGAAAAAAGAAATGGAAAGAAAAGCGAAATAAGGAGAAGAAAGACAACAACACTACAATGAAAGAAAGGTAGAAAAAAAACAAAGGAAGGAAGAAGAAGAAGAAGAAGAAGAAGAAGAAGAAGAAGAAGAAGAAGAAGAAGAAGAAGACGATGATGATGAGAAGGAGGAGGAGGAGGAAGAGGAGGAGGGGGAGGAGGAGGAAGAGGAGGAGGAGGAGGAGGAGGAGAAGAAGAAAAAGAAGAAGAAGAAGAAGAAGAAGAAGAAGAAGAAGAAGAAGAAGAAGAAGAAGAAGAAGAAGAAGAAGAACTAACGAAAAAACTAACACACGAAAGAAAGATAGAAAGAAATACGGACAGAAAGACAGAAATACAAAATAACGAGAAAAATAAAGGAAGAAGAACAAGAATAATTAACAAGAAGAAAGGAGGACGGGACGGAACGGAACGGAAGAAATAAATACAGAGAGAGAGAGAGAGAGAGAGAGAGAGGGAGGGGGGGGGGGGTGAGAGAGATTTTGATTTTTGTCATTAGGGATAAAGATTTTAGACTAATTGCAAAGTTTAATCTTCCAAACTGTCTTTTAACACATTAACATAATACATAGCCTTTAACATTGAATTTTGAAATCATACAACATAAACACACACGAAAAACAAAAATCCCACTCACAGAGACAACATAATTTTAAAGTGAATATTAGACAACCTCTCTTCTCATCCTTCTCTCTTGGAGAGGGAGATATAGAATGTTGTGTGTGTGTGTGGGAGTGGGGGGTGTGCGGGTGTGTGTGTGTGTGGAGGTGAGAGGAGGGGAGAAGGGCTTATGAAAATCCTATAACTTTTATGGGTTGAGCAATTTTCACTACCGAAAGGGAATCGAGGGCGTATTTAATTGTCATTAGTGTTAATTGAGTAACTGCCCCTTTCTTTTCAACACTCTACGGCAATCAACCTTATCAAAAACGAGTACCATGTTGACTTGCACATAACGCATGTCATGTTTCTTTCTTTCAAGACACGTATTGTCAACATATGTTAGAGAAGGGGAGAATATTGAGCATGGCGAACACGAATTTTTATTAAACAAAAGTAATATGTACATAAAATGTAATGATCCGCAACACTTCTGTGTAAGTCACACCCGGAAACCTCTCTCTCTCTCTCTCTCCCTCTCTCTCTCTCTCTCTCTCTCTCTCTCTCTCTCTCTCTCTCTCTCTCTCTCTCTCTCTCTCTCTCTCTCTCTCTCTCTCTCTCTTGAATTAGCCTTAGAAGAGTTTGCAGGAAGAGCCAAGCGGAAAGTGGTGGACATTTTAAGAACAATGTGGAAAATGGAAGCTTTTGACATGTATGTATTTTTTAAATTATTTGATTGCCAGGTTAAACCTATGCTTTTGTATGCCTCTGAAATATGGTGTTCCATACCATTTACCGTTATTGAATCAGTCCATTTATTTGCATGTAAACGTTTTCTGAAAGTAACTCCACAGACACCAAACACAATGGTTTATGGGGAATTAGGCAGGTATCCAATGTACATTGACAGCGTATTAAACTCAGTGCGCTACTGGTTTAACCTACACAAATTGCTACCTGTTAGATTACCAAAGCAAGCGTATATAATGGATAGAAATGACAATGATGAGCTACCTGTACCATGTTCACAGTCTTGGTCTGTATCTCTTAAACGTTGTTTTGATTCTTATGGATTCTCTCATGTTTGGCTAAATGGAGGGGTGGGAAATGAAAAAATATTTCTGAAGGTTTTAAAGCAGCGAATGATTGATTGCTATAGACAAGATTGGCACAATAAGCTAACCGATAGTGATCGTTTTGCCACTTATCGCTCTTTTAAATCTGTATTAAAATCTGAGCAATATTTGACAGATATTACTATAGCTAAATTTAGAAACGTATTTGTAAGATTCCGCTTGGGCATAAATGAACTGAATGTAAATAAGAGATACTCAAATGCATCTAAGTTATGTCCCTTTTGTGAAGAAATAGAAAATGAATCACATTTTCTTTTTTACTGCCCAAAATACAAAGATTTGCGTGCAAAATATGTTTTGAAATATATAGAAAATGTCCAGAATGCTTCTTTGAAATTGTTCATGCAAAATGATAATACTGAAGCTATGCGTTCCTTAGCTATGTTTATTTTCTACGCGTTAAACTCAGAGAAAACGTTTTGAGTAGTTTTACCTGCCCATCATAAATAAATAACTTTAGTGTGTGACATGCGTTTTTTTGTTATTCTAAGCTATATGCGTCGATACTGAAGGCATATATCTATGTATGTGTGTCTATGTATATTGCTATGTTTTGTTGTTAAATAGTTGCCTTGATCTCTTGCAGATAGACTGGTGGTCTTGCAATAAAATTTCAATTTCAATTTCAATTTCAATTTTCTCTCTCTCTCTCGCTCTCTCTCTTCTGTTTCTGCTTACCATACTCCCCCCCCCCACACACACAAACACACACATCACTATAAACCTTTACTCTCTCCCTAACCAGCTCACGCCCCAATGTACACACAACCCGCAGCGAAACAATCTATATCTGTCGAATATCCCACTGAAGAAAAAAAATCTGATTAAACTGAACTAAAAAAAAGCAAGGACATGGAATCAATAGCACAGGATACAGATCTGCAAAGGAGTGATGGATAACATCCTTATCTTACAATGTAAACAGGTTTTTACCATCCCCACAAACTCCATCAAACCCTTCAACCATTCCGTTGGATCCCTTTTTCAAATGGGCTCGAATTCATAACAACAGAGAAACTGTGATACTTCTTGAAGACGTGACAGAGGGCGGAAAGCCAAAGGATATAAAACATTCAGAGTAAGGACGTTCTCTATGCAAAGATTTCTCTAAAACCTTTCTGTAGAAGTTACAGGCCAGCTGAAATATAAATCTACTTCTGGAACCGAATGTCTGTCTCTCAGGTAAAAACAGCAATAATTAATCCTATCCTATCCTATCCCGTAACTCCGAGGTCGTAGGGGCACCACAGATGATCGTTTAACCAGCGTACTCCATCTTTCTCTGTCTTCAGCAACCCTCATGGCTTTGCTCAGTATTAAACCAGTCCATTCTCGAATGTTGTCCTCCCACCTCTTTTTCGGTCTCCCTCTTCTTCTATCTCCTTGCACTGTGCAAGACCTGGTGATCTGGTGACGTGGCCATACCCTCGGAGTTTCCGTTTCTTCACCACTGTGAGCAGGTCATCGTGTTGTCCAATGGCTTGTGTGATGGTCTGTCGGACTTCGTCGTTAGTGATGTGCTCGGTAAAGGAAACTCCCAGAAGTCTTCTGTAGCATCTCATCTCCATGCTTTGTGTTCGTTGTGGATCTGCTTTGAGTGCCCATGCTTCGCAAGCGTATAGGAAGATGGAGATGACAAGGAAGCGCAGCAGTCTTACCTTGGAATGTAGACTGATGGTCCTGTCTTTCCAAATGGGCTTTAACCTTATATATGTTCGTGTGTGTGTGTGTGTGTGTGTGTTTTTCCCTGCCTAATTGTGATTGGTGTTTAGATACCTATTATTTATTTATTTATTTATTTATTTATTTACTTACTTATTTATTAACACGCACATCAAAGTACAAGGCCAATCCATCAACACAGTGCATATTTAGGAGCCATTGTATCAGACAATGGGTTCCGACAAGAAGTCCTCTCCAGGATCGCACAAACAACTTTTGCCCTGAAAAGGTTGAAGCCCATTTGGAAAGATAGAACCATCAGTCTACATTCCAAGGTAAGGCTGCTGCGCTCCCTTGTCATCTCCATCTTTCTATACGCTTGCGAAGCATGGACCCTCACAGCATATCCACAACGAAGAATACAAAGCATGGAGAAGATGATGTGCTACAGAAGACTTCTGGGCATTTCCTATATCCAGCACATTACCAACGGCGAAATCCAACAGACCATCATACAAGCCACTGGACAACACGATAACATGTTCACAGTGGTGAAGAAACGGAAACTCCGATGGTATGGCCACGTCACCAGAGCATCAAGCCTTACAAAGGCCATCCTGCAAGGCACGGTGCAAGGAGGCAGAAGAAGAGGGAGACAGAAAAAGAGGTGGGTGGACAACATTCGAGAATGGACTCGCTTTACACTGAGCGAAGCCATGAGGATTGCTGAGAACAGAGAAAGATGGAGTACGCTGGTTAAACGATCATCTTTGGTGCCTCAACGACTTTCGAGTTACAGAATGGAATAGGATAGGATAGGACAGAACTGATTTATTTACTTGTATTTTGTAACCCTTATCTTACCATCTTAAATTAACATTACCTTTCCAGGGCTCCAAATATATGCGCTTTGAGTGCGCTTTTACGGAGAATCGCGCTTAGTAAAAGTTTTGTAGTAGTAGTGTTATTATTTTAGCAGCAGTAGTAGTAGCATCATCATCATGATTTTATTATTATTATTATTATTATTATTATTATTATTATTATTATTATTATTATTATTATTATTATTATCCCGTGCATCGATCTTTGGCAACAACTGCTAACGCTGGAATCCGTCCTATTAGAGGATAAAGAGGTTTAAGGAAAGCTAGTGAGTTTGTAGTTTTGTAGTGAAAAGAAAAGTGAGGCTATGCGTCCAACATGCATACTGGCCTTAGGCAGGCGAGTTTTAATTGGGCGTACAGCCTTCCTGTCCTCATAGATATGACATGTCGGAAAACCTAGTTTTCAACAAGCAAAAGAGGAGGATGGAGAAAGCAAAAGTAAGAACACGGGGGAAAGAAGGGGGCGGGAAGATGGGGAGCGAGAAGAAGAGAGGGAGGGAGTGGGAAAGTGGCGAGAGAGTGAGAGAGAGAGAGAAAGAGAAAGAGAGAGGATAATTCATTATTTAAGGAAAGTAGTAGAATAAGCAGTGGCCTGCTTTTTTTTTTTTTTTTTTTTTTTTTTTTACATCTGGCCCTCGCAATTGTCATAAACATCCCGTGCGTGTTATAGAATAATTAGCGTTATTCTCTGAAGATTCCTACAGACTTGATATTAGTTTGTAAACAGTTTTTATGTTCCAATTTCACGTATACACGCATTCATCAAAAGGCCTTTTTTTTACAATTACACAAGTTGAGACAGAGAGATCAACTTCAAATACTCAAGGCATAAAATACACAACAGTTAGAACACAACAACAATAATTATACGTTTTGCTAATTTTATGGTTCTCTTCCTTCTCACTCAAAATAGTAGAATAATAATTAAAACGGAATTCAAGGAAACTAGAAGTCCTAAAGTAATAAAATAATAAATAGCTGAACTATAATATAATCTTATTTTTCTCTGAAGCAATCCCGTTTCCGGTCTGAAGGAGAATTACATTTATTAATTTATGAAAATATTTTATGTGTTTACATAATTAGTTTCAATAAGATATTTTTATCAAGCAAATAATAAAACATAAATATTTCAACTACCGTGTCTGTCATGAATAGGGGTGTTCGGTTTTACCGGTTTTCCGGTTAAAATCGGTTCGACTTTCTCACGGTTCGGTAAACCGGTTTGGCCTTAAAAAACCGGAAAACCGCGGTTTTTCTAAGGGACATCACTCGTCCCGTAAAGCACTAGCAAAATGGCAGAAACAGAGAAATTCGTAGCGAACACGCGTGGGAAAGCTGACATTTGGAGATTCTTTCTCCTGCGAGAGACAGAAGCAGGAAATGTTGACCATAATACCGGTTTCTGTAAAGAGTGTAAGGCAAGTATTAAACTTGGCGGTGGCACTTCAAATCTGAATGCACACATTCGCCGACACCACCCTTTGCTGCTGCTGAAGCCAGCCAAGCCTGCGGGCCCTGCACCCAATAGATCTAACCCAAAAGTCCTACATGCTAGATCTAGTCCGTGTACCAGCAGCGCTGACGCTGACGTGAGCTTCAGATTCCACCAACGGTTTCACAAACTCAAAATTGAAAAGCAAACTCCCAAATCTACCCACAGTGGAGGAGGGAAATAGCCTCTGAGTTAAGTAGCTAGCGACATAAATTCCCAAAAAAATTCAATACAGAGGTTATTTCCCTTGCTTACTATGCGCCTTTACCCGGGGTAACCAGATGTAACTTCTAGCCGGTTAACCGGTTTTAAACCGCGGTTCTCTATTGGAAAAACCGGTTAAAAACCGGTTTGAGAAATCGTACCGGTTCCACCCTCTAGTCATGAACAGAATCCAGAATCACCACAGTAAAAAAACAGAAGTAGCCTACACAAAACCAGAATATTTCCGATTCACACAAAATAAGCATTCACTCTTTGTTTTCTCAGTTAGTCTTTCATTCTGCTAATACACCTTATCCTAGTCCTATTTCATCCTATCACAGACACTCAGATGCATACGAGAACAGCCTAAGATTAACGTCCCCTAACATCTTAGGCTGTTCTGAAGAGCCTTGTTTGTTTGCTGTGAACAGCGAACGAACGAAAAACGATGCTTAACGTCCTATTGCATGAGCGTTAAGGACAATAAAATTGGGCTAAAAAGCCCTCATCATACATATTTACCAGACCATTTGGTCTGGCTCTATAACAGCCTTCTGTTCTCCAGTCTTTTATAGCCGAGTCTCATCACCAAAAATATTAATGAACTAGGAAATATAGTACCAACGCAAAGCGAATAAATACGCCACGTGCCTATGTCAACAGCCGTGATGTATACGCAAATGTAAATATTTGCCAAGTCACTTCGTGACAGCCCTAACGAGAACCTGAAACTACAAAACAACATTAAAACGATTACATGTTTACAGATAAACTTGAGTAGGAACACATTTATATACATGACAAGCTTTGCAAAGAATAAGAGGAGGAGTTGCACATCAATTTTATATAAATTATATTTAACATTTATAGCATTCTAAAGATCAATTGGTTTGTAAGCAGCAAAGCTTAGAGGGCACTGTACACATTAACTAGCACATACGTACTATTTTCAAAATAATTAAATGAAACAATATACATTGCATAAAATCATCAGTGGCAAAGAACATAAGTCAGTTTCATTCCATAATGCCTTAACTTCTCTTATTGCTTGTTTGTTTTTACTGGCTCAGTCAGTCAGAGTGTCAGGTTTAAGTTCTGTCAGTGTATTTTATAGTATTTATTCTGTATTGTATTTGCATAAAGCCATGTTTGGTTTTGTGTTAATGTTTCTTACGTCTTTTATAACTGTTTAGTTTTGTTTAATTGTATTGCATATGTGTGCATGTCCGAATTTTATCTTATTGTTTTGGCTTCTTATATTTATTTTGTGTGTGTGTTTGTGTGTGGGCATGTGTTAGATGTATGTAGTTTAATCACTTATATTTTTAAAAAAAACTTTTTTATTTCCTTTTATATGCTTCATGTGTTTAGTGTACTGTACAGTGTCTTATTGTGCGAGTGCTTGTATGACAGTATGCGTGTGAGCACTTCGAGCAGACTTTTTAGTTTGGAATTGCGCTTTACAAAATAAATTAGTAGTAGTAGTAGTTAGAAAAAATAAAATTTCCTTTTTTTTATTACATGTACGAAAGAGAGAGAGGGAGAGAAAGAGAGTTAAGATAGAGTTAAGACAGAGAGAGAGGGAGACACAGAAAGAGAAAGAGGGATAAAAAGAATGAGAGAGGGAGAGAAAGACAGGGGGAGAGACAGAGAGAGAGTGGAGACGACAGAAAGAGAGTGGAGACAGAGAGACAGAGAGACAGAGAGAGATGTTAAAAAGATCTCGAAAGGAGCTATTAAAAGAAAGTGTAGGTTTAGAGGTAGCTGTAGATGTAGAGGTAGATGTAGATGTAGCTGTAAGAGTATCAGAGGAAGACGAGGAGGCGGAGAAAGCAGAAAAGAACAGAAGGGACCCATAGGAAGAAGAAGGTGGCCAAGGCCAAAAGATAAAAGAGAAACAGAGAAAAGATGGTATTTATACACAGAACAAAGAGCAGTGTGGGAGGTGAGTGTCACAATTACAAGAAATTAGTGGTGGTAATAGTAGCAGCAGCAGAGTAGTAGTAGTAGTAGTAGTAGTAGTAGTAGTAGTGTAGTAGTAGTAGCAGCAGCAGCAACAGCTACTGCGTCATTCCTCGTACATACGCCGTACAAAAAAAGTCGCTAATGTTTTAAATAATGAAAATGGGTTACTCTTAAACGATAATGGACAAACACGCCAACCATAGCAATGCATTGCCCCCAAAAATATACAAGTAATGTTTAACAACGACAATCTTCAAACTGCAGATGATTGTATTGACAGTTAAGTCTTTCACAGTCAGACCACATTTAAAATAACGATGACTCAAATGTAAGGCATTTTTATCAAGTTCATTCGCTTGAAGATGTTATACAAATTCATGAATGAAGTTACAGGGGAGGATGGCATACATATCACTCATTATCTCTCAAAAACGACGTAAAATATCTATCATATTCCTATCCTCTCCTATCTCATAACTGAAGGTCGTTGGCGCACCACAGACGATCGTTTAAACAGCGTACTCCATCTTTCTCTGTCCTCAGCAACCCTCATAGCTTCGCACAGTGACAAGCCAATCCATTCTCGAATGTTGTCCTCCAAACTCTTTTTCTGTCTCTCTCTTCTTCTTCCTCCTTGCACCGTGCATTGCAGAACGGTCTTTGCAAGGCTTGCTGCTCTGGTGACATGGCCATACCATCGGAATTTACGTTTCTTCACCGCTTTGAGCATGTCATCGTGGTTTCAAGTGGTTTGTATGATGGTCTGTCGGACTTCGTGGTTGGTGATGTGCTGGGTATAGGAAATGCCCAGAAGTCTTCTGTAGCACCTCATCTCTATGCTTTGTATTCTTCGTTGTAGGTCTGCTGTGAGTGTCCATGTTTCGCAAGCGTATTGGAAGATGAAGATGACAAGGGAGCGCAGCAGCCTTACCTTGGAGTGTAAACTGAAGGTCTTGTCTTTCTAATTGGGCTTCAACCTTGTCAGGGCAGCAGTTGTTTGTACGAGTCTGGAGAGGACTTCCTGTCGAGACCCATTGTCCGATACGGTGGCCCTTAAATATTTGAAGCTATGCACTGTGTTGAGGGATTGGCCTTGGACTTTGATGTCCGTGTTGATTCCAGTGGTGTTGATGGTCATCATTTTGGTAAACAATCTGCGCTAATTTAACATCGCCCTTAGCAATAACGTTATCAGCCATGAAAGACGGCGTTGACACGAAGTATAGACCCAGTCTTTGCTCTTAACAATCATAATGTACATACTTCAAGCCTACGTGGGTGGTGGACCAATAGTGTGGGCACTCGCTAGCAATGATTCATGGCAAGCAATGTCTGGAAGGGTTACAACTTGGATGGGTGACCTTGTTTGGAAGGCAACAACCAAACGTCCTAATAAAAGTATATAAGATAAATAAACTATATTTCAAATTGTATGTGTATATAAATATATATATATATATATATATATATATATATATATATATATATATATATATATATATATATATATATATATCCAAGCGCATTGCGCACCCCAGTAAACCAAGCTGTGAATGGGTACCTGGATCTGTTTAGAACCGGGGAAGGTAAATCAGCGATGGAGAGGAGAGAGGCACCGCCCTCATAAAGCTGGCCTAGAGAAAAGACCATCTTCTGCCCCCTCCCCTATCCTCCCCCACCATCCATCCTCCCACAATTCCTCCTCCCCACACATCCTTTAAAAAAAAACTCATATGTATTTAAGAAGAAGAAGAAGAAGTAGAAGAAGTACAAGAACGAGATCTTTTTTTCTTGAATAACGCTTTTCCAACTCAAAAGCTGCTGGAAGAAACGGGATCTTTTTCAAGCCTACCAAAGCGGCAACTAGCCGTTTTATTCGCATAGTCTACCTCCCTAGGGGACCTATAGGAAAAATAGTCCGGTATGCACCACGATAGAATAGGTCCAGACTTCTCAGTCTCAAAACTAAATGTTGATAGTACCGAACTAGCCTAAAAAAAATCCTTGTATATAGAACGCAGGTTTGACGTAACGTAGTTGGACCCTCCCCTCATTTTTCAGGCAGGCAACAGACCTGGGGGAGCTTGCAGTCTCGGACCTAGTGCTTGCGGGATACGTTAATGCAGCTAGCACTCGTCCGAACATTGGCGTCACGGGAATGCATAGTGAATGGATTGATAGGAATAACTTATTTGAGATAAGTCGGGCCGCCTCCCCCTTTTTCGACACCACCACCAATTCCAATCCGCACCCTGTTTCCGGTTTCCTCACAAAAATAGACTTCAAACGAATCCTACGGTTTTGTAGGAAACGGTAAATTCGGGTGGGAGGAGGAGCAAGAAGAAAAAGAAGAAGAAGAAGAAGAAGAAGAAGAAGAAGAAGAAGAAGAAGAAGAAGAAGAAGAAGAAGAAGAAGAAGAAGAAGAAGAAGAAGATCAACAATATTATGGATGGGGCGAGGAGCAAAGCATTAAAGATCGAGACAGATAGGCCTATGCCTGAAAATAGGGTAAACAGATCAAACAGAAAGTTTAGACAGAGACTGATCGATGTGTAGGAGTAGATAAGAGAGAGAGAGAGAATTTTAGAGAGACAGAGAGAGAGAGAGAGAGAAAGAGAGAGAGAGAGAGAGAGAGAGAGAGAGAGAGAGAGAGAGAGAGAGAGAGAGAGAGAGAGTTGTAATAACGAATTTCCTTCCTCACCACGCTCATTATTCCCCTCACCCTTATCCTCCTTCATCTCCACAACCGATCTTGACCGGGTTTCCACGTTCTTTCCAATGCCTTTAAAAGTTTCTTACGACGAATTATTACTGAGTAAAATTTTAAAATGTCTTACAACCCACCTGGATTAAGGAAAGCCTAAGATTCTTCAAGAGCAAACCGAGATCCGGGATTCCAGTTTGCACAACTGCCTATCCTATCCTATCCTATCCTATCCTATCATATACTCAAAGGTCGTTGGGGCACCACAGATGATCGTTTAACCACTGTACCCCATCTTTCTCTGTTCTCAGCAACCCCCATGGCTTCGTTCAGTTCTCGAATGTTGTCCTCTCACCTCTTTTTCAGTCTCCGTCTTCTTCTGATACCTTGCACCGTGCCTTGCAGGACAGTTTTTGCAAGGCCTGATGCTCTGATGACGGGGCCATACCCTCAGAGTTTCCGTTTCTTCACCACTGTGAGCATGTCCAATGGCTTGTGTGATGTTCTGTCGGACTTCGTTGTTGGTGATGTGCTGGGTATAGGAAATGCCCAGAAGTCTTCTGTAGCACCTCATCTCCATTACTTGTATTCTTCGTTGTTAATCCGCTGTGTGGGTCCATGTTTGGCAAGCGTATAGGAAGATAGAGATGACAAATGCAATCCAGAATAAACCGTCGGGTAGGCTACATCCTGTCTTTGGTCCTCAACTCTGGAATTCCCTTCCATACAAGATTAGACATTCTTCCTCCATTTCCTCTTTTAAATCACAGTTAAAAACGTACCTTTTTAGGGAATATTTCAATTAATCATTTACAAGAGAGTGTAAGCAGGTGTGCGTGCTTGTGTTTTTCATAGTTTAACTGCATTTTGTACATATGTATATTATGTATCTTTTGTCCAATTTTGTCTGTCTTGTCTTCCCATTCCCCCAACCCCTTGCGCGCCTTGATCCTTAGGCTAAGGCGCCTTACAAATGACGAACATTATTATTATTATTATTAAAAGCCGACTCTACCAAGAGCGCTGCAACAATAATCTTCTTATTCAGAGTGAAGGCTAGAAGAACAAGAATCGCAATTTATATTCCTGGTATCTTAACGTGGCAATATAATTACTAGACTTTGAACTGACCTCAATTTAAACCAATGGGTAGCGTAATCACAGAATAGTTCCAATTACTCGTTTTCCGTTTGACATCCTTGAGACTTGGGAGGGGGAAAAAATTCGACTAATTTGGGCATATTGAGAAGAAGGGTTTACGGAAGAATTTAAGACTGGTGTGTCGTGGAAAACATGACAGATACTGCTTTCAGACGTACTCGATAACAAGAGTTTTTCAATCAGAACATGTCTTCATATTCCTCTATCGCAGTTTCACAATGTCCCCACGCTACTCTTCCACGGTAAGTAAATCTCTCCACCTTTTTTTCTCCCCTTTCCATCTTCTCCGACCTGAACAAAGTCTCTCTCTCTCTCTCTCTCTCTCTCTCTCTCTCTCTCTCTCTCTCTCTCTCTCTCTCTCGGACGGCTGGTGTTTAAGACCCTTTGTTTTCGCCCAGTGCCTTGGGTAGATCTGCAAGAGCGCTATATCAACACACATTAATTCAAGAACGGAGAACTGAAATCCAAATCGTTAGCTATCGCAGTGGCGTACTGGCAGTAGTTTTGGTACGCGCTAGAAAATAAATGTATGGGAGGCGAGATATAGCAAACGCGCGCGCATTTGCGCTCGCAATTGCGCAAATGCGAGCGCAAATGCGCGCGCACTTGCGAGCGCATTTGCGCGCGTAAATGCGAGCGCACTTGCGAGCGCGGTTGCTACGCCCGTTGCTATGAGGGTTTTGCTGAAAACTGTCAACGGAAAGGAACTTTGATTGATTGATTTATTGTTGCTTTAGGTCCAGCGGACTCTTCCGAGCCAAATCAGGACCGGACAACCCCCGATCCGCATAAAAGATCTGCTGAAACAACCCTAGTGGGAAAATTGAATGCCCTCCACCGGCCAGTCACTTTACAATAAAGACATCCCACGCGGGGGACGGCTGAGGGTTTACCTCAACTACGCGAACACCCCGGTTACAAAAACAAAATAGAATACAACCATCATTATAAATCATCAACAAAACACATACATATAAAATGCCTATAGTGCGAAATAATAACATCATAGGAAGCCCTAGTGACCACCCGGCAGAAAGCGTCCAACACTCCCAAGCTGATCCAACAGACCTCATACACAAACAAGGAGTCTTGTCCAGGAAGAGTTTTCAAGAAAAAAGGTAGGTCATTGATCTAGCGAAGAAGAAGAAAGTATAGCAGAGTGATAGGACAGATCAGGAATGGGAAAGAGCAAATGATGAAGACAGCGACAGTGGGAATTTAAAGCACTAAATTTCCAGAAAGTGGGGATACTATTTATACTGAAACCCCCGGCACTCCAACGGGGAGAACTGTTGCCGCAGTGAATTAGTCATGCCTACAAAGGCAAGACAGGTTTTCAACTGGGGCTTTCACTGTTCCCTTTATAGGTTAGAACAATCTACAGTGGCAAGATTGCTCATGACCCCAAGGGGTAACGGAAACGGAAAGGAACTGAAAATGAACACATGTTTTTTTGTAGATCTCCGACCTAGATATTTTGTATTTATCCGCATTAGTTTGATGTTAAATATTTACGTAGAATACAATTTAAATAACTGTCTCAATGTGACTATCACCGAAAAGCACAAGAATTTTGGACTATTATTTTTGTTTGGGAGAGAAACTACACCTATTGCCTGTGCTTTTCGGGAAAACCCTATTCCAAGACTGTAATTTGACAGCATGCTATTTTCAATACGCAACTGGTTTCTCGCTGTGTGGGAAAGTAGTGATATGAGATAACCCTTTCTATGGGAGGCGAGATATAGCAGTGCTAGTTTTCACTAATTATTACAAATATTATTAATAATAAATGCAAGAAATATTTAATTTGTGCACGTCTCAAATTCTTTCACAGACACATTCTTTTCCGGGTATAATTTTTACGTGTATGGAGCGGAATATAGCAAATGCGAGCGCACTTGCGAGCGCATTTGCGCTCGCAAATGCGCTCGCATTAACGCGCGCAAATGCGCTCGCAAGTGCGCTCGCATTTGCGCGAGGTGCGCGCATTTGCGAGCGCAAATGCGCTCGCAAGTGCGTTCGCATTTACGCGCGCAAATGCGCTCGCAAGAGCGCTCGCATTTGCGCGAGGTACGCGCACTTGCGAGCGCAAATGCGCGCGCGTTTGCTATATCTCGCCTCCCATATAAATGTTTCGTGGAGCGACATCGAGCCCGGCTAC
Source organism: Oncomelania hupensis (assembly GCA_036898135.1). Lineage (NCBI taxonomy): Eukaryota > Metazoa > Mollusca > Gastropoda > Littorinimorpha > Pomatiopsidae > Oncomelania > Oncomelania hupensis. The sequence continues at coordinate 39,151,471 of CM072520.1, read as the reverse complement.
ATCTTGGACGGGTGACCATTCATGGAAGGCAACCATCGAACGACACAAAAGAATGGAGACAAAAAAACAACCAACAAGTGCCCCGCACCACCCCTAGTCCACCCAACTGTGAATGGGTACTTGGAGCTGTTTAGAACCTGCAAAGGTAAAGCAGCATAAAAGTGGAGAGACAGGCATCGCCCTCATTAAGTTGACTCTGAGAAAAGAGAGGTCCTAAATGCTTCTCTCTCTCCAACGATCTACAAGAGGAGCTAACTAACAACTCAGTGTTCCAACATGAAGAGTTCCCGTGCAAGTTGACAGTGTCGTAATGACTTATACTTTTGAAGGTAATTGCGGGAGCCTTTGTCCAGTACTTTCCTCCAGAAGACCACAGCCGCCCGCCTGAGTCTCTTATACCCGATTTCCTAGTGTTCAGAAAAGCTACCCTTTTCTACTGTAACCTTTAATCTGGTAATATGTGCAAAACAGAGTATTTCATCACTGAACATAACCTCTCTCTGTTTCATGCCTTGGAGCTTATTCCTCAACAGTTTTGTCTGGGTCGTTTTTAGATTGAATTTTGCATCAACGGAGATCCTTTGACGAAAGCCCTACCTCGTGCAAGCAGAGATTGCCAGAACATGGGTAAATTGCGTGTTTAAAGGGTGCGTTTTGATCTTCAAGGAATGTTAAGAGACCGCGCTTCTTAAATTAACAGAAAAATCGTCTAAGTAAATGAAAGCTGTAGATTTACTTCTAATGGACTGTCAAGGAATGCTGGATTTTTTTTCTCGTGTTAAATAAATGTTTAGCTAGCGAACGTCCGTGTAGACTGGTATCATATTCCTTGCTTTGTTATTTTTGGATGGATCCGAAAACAAAGTATCTAAAATTAAATTAACTGTAAAACTGCAAGTAGTCAAAAGGTTAATATGATAACAGTATTATTTTTCTTATAAAAGTGTGAACAGACAACAATATAATCGTTTTTCAGTATTGAACTAATTTGAAGGACGAAAAAGAAGGCGTTTAAATGTAACCCAATCCATTTCAATCTAGTCAACGTAGGTATTTTTTTAGGGGAGCTCGGTCGCGCAGTTTCAATAGAGGGGCCATTATGGACCGTTCTCGTCACTGTAAGATGAAATCAAGAGACTTATCACATATCTTTTGTGTAATGGCAAGTAAAATCCTTAGTAGTAGGTTTAGGACAGTCATCATGATGATATTTGCCTGTGGTGTGGATGTATGTGTGTGTGTGTGTGTGTGTGGGTGTGTGGGGGTGTGGGGGTGCGTGTGTGGGGGTGCGTGCTAAAATCAGGGCACTTTCCATTTTGTAATGTACTTTTGCCATTTGGCGGAATACATGTTGTACTGTGTATGCAAATACATTGTACCACAGGAAGGGTGGCAATACATGCTGTCACAAGTATATCAACTAACAAGTTACTATCTCTCTTCTATGTCTCTATCGACGTGCGCGTACAACCGATTGCTGCCCTTTACATGCTTTGAGCTCCATAGAGCGTCATCGGCCTGAAATAACTTTTTAGAAACTTCAAAACCCAGGGGAATTATGGGTAGATAAATCCTTTTCTGAAATAACGTCGGCTAAATCCTTCTTTAGTTTCTTTGCTCGAGCAAAGGCAACCTCATAGGTATGGAGCACTTCGTCCATTATAACTCCATCGTTGATAATACTGCTGACAAGTTTCTGCCTTTGTTCACTACCAGAAATATGCAGTTCCTCTCCCAACTTTCGTTTCATTTCAGCGAGCACATCTTCGCGAGAACAGATTTCCCAGAATTCTCTATTCTATTTTTAGGTTTGGGATATCCCCGTTTCAGCTTGTGGCTAAACGGGACCACCGCACGTCGACTTAGGGCAATACGAGATTCTAACTTGTTAGTTGATATACTTGTGATGCTGTTTGATACAAAAGCAGTACTATGTACATAGACGTTATTCGCCCTTTTCAATGGTGAATTACTTTTGAATGTGCATATTGGTACAGATTGCCGCGCTTTTAGCCTGATTGGCGATTTGGGGAAAAGCGCGTAGTTACTATTTTTATTATTATTATTATTATCATCATCATCATCAGCAGCAGCAGCAGCATCATCATCATCATCATCATCATCATCATCATCATCATCATCATCATCATCATCATCATCATCATCATCATCATTATTATTATTTAATATTTATTATTATTATTATTATTATTATTATTATTATTATTATTATTATTATTATTATTATTAATTTTATTATTATTATTATTATTATTACTATTATTATTATTATTATTATTAATTTTATTATTATTATTGTTGTTATTATTATTATTATTATTATTATTATTATTATTATTATTATTATTATTATACTCCTTCATACAGTGAAAGGAGCAGCGTACAAAGATAGCCGCGTAATAGTGGAAGAGCTAAGACCAGCTACAGCAAACGCAAGCTGGGCAAACTTCAAAACAGAAAACAGAATGGCACCAAAATAATTCATTCATCCTTTCCGTTTCATTATTCACTCATGATGCGCTAATTAGGGGAAGTCGGGACAACAGGTGCGGGAAGTGGGGGGGGGGGGTAGAAGGGGGAGTAGTGGAGAGGGGGAATGGAGAAAGTGAGGGTGGTGGGGGGGGGGGGGTGAGAGGTGCCGAAACAGAAGGAAAACTTTTTTCTCCTCAAGACAACAACAAAATCACAAGCATGGTGTCTTTGTGTGCCTAATATGGACGTCAAAGAACACAGATAATATTCTGCGTGTGTGTTGCTTACACGAGGAAACCAACGACGAAGTCCGACATACCATCACACAAGCCATTGGACAACACGATGACATGCTCACAGTGGTGAAGAAACGGAATCTCCCATGGTACGGCCAAGGCACCAGAGCATTAGGCCTTGCAAAGACCATCCTGCAAGGCACGGTGCAAGGAGGCAGAAAAAGAGGGAGACCGAAAAAGAAGTGGGAGGACATCGTTCGAGAATAGACTGGTTTGACACTGAGCGAAGCTTTGAGGGTTGCTAAGGACAGAGAAAGATGCAAAGTGGTAGCTAAGAGATAGAGAGTAGATGTACCCACACGAATTCCCATCATGTATTTAATTTAGTCTACTTTGTAAGAAATGAGTGAGCAGTATTTAAGAAAGAGAGAGCGAGAGAGAGAGAGTACGATAAATAAGCATCATTATAATGAATTTTAATATTTTTAATTCTATTCCATGGAACCAATGTGTATTACCACCAAAGGAATTATGTATCCGCCACCTGTTTCTCACTTCAGTAGATTAAAGCATGCAGCATACTTACCACAGTTCTTAGAAACTAATAGGTACATTTATTTACATCAACAAATATTATGTAGCCGAGCGGAGCATTTGACTCCCGTCTCTCGGCCACGACCTTGAGAACATTGCTCCACCCGAGCTGTTATTTTCATTGTATCCCTCAAAAGAGGGACATACCAATATTTGCCCTGCAAGTCGGTGAAGCATGGTTGGGAGTACCGGGTTGCCGGCTACTAGTGCCACGCACTCTACTGCAAGGTCGCTGCCACCGACCTGCATAAAATGCCTGCCGACAATGTGGTCCCGCTCGCCACCAAACGCAGCAGGCGAATGGTCAGCCGGGGAGAACAAATGTCGTTTTGCCTTGTCCTGCGTAACCAATGGCATACCCACAGGATTCTGCAAAGCAGGAGCCACCCAAGGCTAGTCTAACCAAAAGCGGCAAGATAGACAATTTCTCTCCCAAGCCTCAACCAGTCGCCTCCCTTTCCGCTACAGATCCCACAGCTCAAATGGAACCATGTCCTTATGGTTTCCCCGTTCGCAACAGGTATGTCTGGCACCGACACTGACTACGCCAAGTCAGTCCACACCACGGTCCAGCATCATCCTGTTCCCGGTCGTTTGCACCACTTGTAGCCAAGCGGAGCATTTGACCCCCGTCTCTCGGCCACGACCTTGAGAACATTGCTCCACCCGAGCTGTTATTTTCATTTTATCCCTCAAAAGAGGGACATACAAATATTTGCCCTGCAAGGCGGTGAAGCGCGGTTGGGAGTACCGGGTTGCCGGCTACTAGTGCCACGCACCCTACTGCAAGGTCGCTGCCACCGACCTGCATAAAATGCCTGCCGACAATGTGGTCCCGCTCGCCACCAAACGCAGCAGGCGAATGGTCAGCCGGGGAGAATAAATGTCGTGTCGCCTTGTCCTGCGTAACCCAATGGCATACCCAAAGGATTCTGCAAAGCAGGAGCCACCCAAGGCTAGTCTTACCAAGAAAGTCAAGGTAGACAATTTCTCTCCCAAGCCTCAACCAGTCGCCTCCCTTTCCGCTACCATTAATTTTAAAGATTCGTTGATGTTTCCTACCCACATACACCTTTTACATCCCTGTCGCACGTGCATGCCTTAATAGAAACATAAAAACAAACTTCGTTGTTAATAAATTCATTAACATACAATGTTGGGAATACAGCTAATTCTTGCACACCAAAGATCGCGCGAGATTTACAAGAATGTTTACCACAAGAAGAGGCTGAAAATGTTATTTAACAGTTGACAGAAGAAAAATCAAACTTTGGTTAGGCCCCCCCCCCCCCCCCCCCCCCCCCCCCCCCCCCCCCCCCCCCCAAATGTTTATTTACGGTAACATAAGAAAAAAACATAGGGTCGGTAGGTCGGTTTCTGTTTTTCTTTCTTTTTTTAAAAAAAATCTTTTCCACCTTGGTTGCGATTTTCTTTAGCTTCTTTCAAATTGTTTTCCAAGACGATCCAAAAAAAAGTTTAGGGTCGGGTCAAAAACTTCGGGTTGGTCGGGATACCGTAAACAGACATATTTTACGGGGGGGGGGGGGGGGGGAGGGGGTGGAGTGAGGGGGCGGTAGTTAGGGGAGAGGGGCCTTAACTGTCTGATTTTAAAGCAGTCCACTGGCGTACACTGACGTTCAGACCTACGTACACTTCAAACAGGCGTACGCTTTTACCAAAAGCACTATGGCGAGCCAGACAGGAATAATGCGTTGAGGTAACTTAACACCTGTTTCTTCGCAATGAACTGGGTATGCTTCGAACAGGCGCTTGCTTATACCAAAAGCCCAGCTGAGAAATAATGCATTGAAATAACAACACCTGATACTTTGCCATGCCGGGGCGGCGTCATTCGATGATTTGCACCTGAAAAAACAAGACATGCGGACTACCAAGACCTCGATTTCTCTTGAATTATTAACCCGTGTCTGGCAGGCAGCACAGCACGGACGTAAGGGGGCTGCGAGAAGAAGGAAGAAAACCAAGGCAGGACGGACCAGGAAGCGGACAGCAGTGATGGAACACCAAAGATTGTCCTTTGAGACAGAGACAGACAGACAGATCAAGAGACAGACAGGCGGATAGAAAAAAAAAACCGAGGTCTAGTGCACGCATGCATTCCACAGCACGGAATGTACAGATCCTGACGCTCATGTCCTAGACGGGTGAGTGCAGGCAAGCACTAGGTCACTTCTCCCCCATTTACAGGCTTGTGCTCAGTGGTCTAGGGCGTCAGACTGTGCGCCTAAGGAAGCAGGTGAGCGCCTTGGGCGGCTTGAGCCACATCCTATATCGGACAGCGCCTAGAGAGATCATCAGGCCTTGCAAAGACCATTCTGCAATGCACAGAGGTAGAAGAAGAGGGAGACCGAAAAAGAGGTGGGGAGGACAACATTCGAGAATGGACTGGTTTGACACTGAGCGAAGCCATCAGGGCTGCTGAGGACAGAGAAAGATGGAGCATGCTGGTTAAACGATCATCTACGGTTACGGGATAGGATAGGCCTAGAGAGAAAGAGAGAGAGAGAGAGAGAGAGAGAGAGAGAGAGAGAGAGAGAGAGAGAGAGAAGAAGTTGATGATGATGATGATGATGATGATGATGATGATGATGATGATGATGATGATGATGATGATGGTTGCGGTGGTGGTGGTGTTGGTATACTATCATATTGTTTCTCCAGCATGGTAGGAGCTTACATAAGCCAAACCAAATGTCACGATGATCTTTGTGCTTTGATATACACGATGTGTATGTTGCGTGGTATCTAATGCTGTACCTGCCAGTATTTCAAGTATCCGTACATCAAAAGAACTCAGGATGGGTTAGCGAAAGGGGAAACAAAGAACTTATTGCGGGAAGAGGGGGAACTTCCATTATGTCGTATACAAAATGCGAGACGCTCTCACGGATTATTTCCCTTTGCTCGGGCTGGCTATATTTCATCATCTGCTATATGAATGATCTGTGCGTGGTAACTTATTGAGCCTATGCCATTGCAAAAGAACATTTTTATGGCAACGTTTGCAAAAAACAAACTTTTAACCATCATTATTATTAACATTCCCCTACTGCTGTCTTTTTTTTAATGTTTACTTATTGACATTTATTAGGTGCTTTTATGCTGCTTATGTGTGTATGTCATAGGTTCGTTTTCTGCCCTGGAATTTATTATTTTTTAATCAACGACAGATATTTTAAAATTAAAATATGCATGACAGACTGTTTCATTTATCTGAAACTGTAAATCCGTAATCGTGAGAGAGAGAGAGGGGGGGGGGGTTGGGGGAAGAGAGAGCTCTGTCATTCAATCAATTAATCACAATAAAGCACAATAACAAAATGTTTCACTAATAGTGTGAATTTAATTTATATCAGGTTTCCCACTACCCCCCCAACCCTCTCACCTCCCACATCACTGGCTTAATAACATCAGTCACTTCATGGAAAATAATTAATTAATCAGACAGAACAATCAGAACCTAGACTACAACATTCCACGCAATATAGATCTAATGCGCAGAAATTCACAGATCAGAACAAGGACTGAGTTTCTACATTACATTTTTTTCCCGTTTACACTCAAACGAAAAGGGATTACAACAGATCAAGGACCATTTTTGTGCCTAGGTAAGGGGTTATCTTGCACAGTATTTGATCACGAGGAGAAAACAGACTTATTATAATTTAACATGTTAACATAAGCAGTTTGACAAGCCAAACAGCCAATCTGACATCTACTTTTGAAATATAAGCACAAATATAGTCAAACAACCTAGCAATAACGTAAACAGTGAGCGACCTGTTGAACGTAAACTGTCAGCAAGCAAACTGTTTTGGATTTAGCACATAGGTATAACATGAATCATTCAAGCTGCTCTCCGATTGTTTTAACACTAACAACACTGCAGCAGTCTTAGTTTAGGCCTACATAAACACAAAAAACTGAAGTTTTTCAAATGCAATTTACCTTTCTTTGTCTCTTGGAAATTTGAAAAAGGACTTGCCAACACAACTTTTTTGTATCTGGCATTATGGCAATTGATGGCTGTGCAAAAGTCACCGCCCTGTTTCACTCGGTCGCATTTTGACTTTCTGCCACGAGCCATTTTCAGCATGTAGACAAGGGAGCATAACTCGTACCTTTCGTTTAGCGGTTCAGTACCAAGTTCCCCCTCTTTCTATCATTAAGCTCTTTGGGGAAAGATTTGTTTAAGATTTGTTTAGGCAAGGATATAGTAAATGTGGCATTCAATAAATATTCGGAAACGTTGACAAAAGCTATAAATAAATAAATACTTTTTTAATTCTTAAAAAAAACAAATGTTAAAAGTTTTCTTTAAATACATAAATAAAAGAAATATAAAAATAAAATAAAATGAACGTTAAACTTAAAAAAAACATAATAATAGGACAGTAAAATAAAATAAAATAAAATAAAATAAATAAATAAATAAATTAATTAAATAAATCAACCAGATCATCAGGTCTTGCAAAGACCATCCTGCAAGGCACAGTGCAAGGATGTAGAAGAAGAGGGAGACCGAAAAAGAGGTGGGAGGACAACATTCGAGAATGGACTGGTTTGACACTGAGCGAAACAATCAGGGTTGCTGAGGACAGGGAAAGATGGAGTACAATGGTTAAACGATCATCTGCGGTGCCCCTAAGACCTCCGAGTTACGGGATAGGATAGGATAGTCAATTAATAATGAAAGTAAATAAAATAAATACATAAATAAACAAATAAATAAATAACAACATTGACTACAATTCTGACTACAGCTGAAATGTATTACAGGCTAAGACTAGTGAAAAAGTTGAAGATGATACAAACACACAGCGGAATGCACGATTCTCTACACATGCATTACGCCCACAATTTTTGGCCAGGAGCCACAAGGCAGCTGAGGTAACCGATGACGAGTGAGGCTAACATAATTCTATACACTCCATTGAAACTATCGTCCACATTCTGTGTATCTTGTAAGTTTTCTGTACGTCATCCAAAAATAACATTCCTTTTTTTTTTTTTTTTGGGGCTGCAGTTTATTATTCCTTTTTATCGGGAAACTCTGGGCCGCCTTCTCCGGTAGTCGCAGCCAGTGGCGCGCCCAAACCCTACCTACCTAACATTATTTGTGATTTTTTTTTGAAATTTTTGCTGAGGGAGCAAACCGGAGTACCCAGAGAAAACCCCCGAGACGTTGCCCGAGTCGAAAGTAAATAATATTCGGAGAAACATAACGCCCAGGTGCTGGCTCGAACCCACACCTGTCAGGATTGATTGATTGATTGATTTATTGTTGCTTTAGGTCCAGCGGACTCTTCCGAGCCAAATCAGGACCGCCCTGTCAGGAAACATTGGTTTCACATATTCGATAGTAAATACAAAAATTATGTGACAAGTGTTATCCGAAATCTTGACCCAAACTTATACTACAGACGACAAGTAAAAATTGCAAGTTCCACTGGATGTCTGTTACGCGAGTCATTATTTGCAATATAACCCGCAGGCAAACTACGAACAGTACAGTGTACACCAAAGGCTAAAAACAAGGTAAATCACATTATAGGCAACAATACATTCATCTTTAGTCTTGATTCGTGCCAAAAAAAAAATGTTTTGCCAACTCCACTGCTGGATGATTGATTCGTCGATCATTAATTAAAACATTTCTGTCCATCTCGTCTGACTTCGCATCGATACAGAAATGTAAACCGCAGACTCAAAAAAACAAAGGTTTGCAAATTCTACTGGATGTCCGTTGTGTCAGTCATTAATTACAAAATAGTTTTCTCCTCTGCCGGCTTGGGATCGATGGAGACAGCGGTAAATGTCGGGGCGACAAGGCTGATTAAACACAGGAAAGGACCGTGACGACTGCAGTGCAGCAAAATCTCATGGTCAGTCATGCGTGGGGAAGCACGGTTATTAAGGATGATAAGCCTATCAGATCTTAATACCCCAGGAAAAGGACTTGTTAATACAGGAAAGCGAGGGAAATTGTTTCAATTTGTCGATGGGTGTGGTGGACTAATATGTGTAGGAGTGTTTAATGGGATTTTACCGGCATAACTCTCGGAAAATCCTACCCAGTTCACTGTTATCGTAGTGCCGACTTGTAGATAGTAAATTATAAAAAGAACTTCTCTTATAATGAAATTTTCTTGTAAAATAAATCGGTTACTCTGGAACTCCTACATCGACTATTGTTACATTACATTACATGATTATTGCTTTAGGTTCAGCGGACTTCGATTATTGTTACCGTAGTGCCGTCTTATAGATATTAAAGTGAATTATAATGATCTGTGTACAGGAAGGAGTAGGTTAGACGCAGAAAGCAATATTATTTTCTTCTGTTTTTTAAATCGATCACTTCTTAGCTTGGATCTGTGGTCCTGATTCGGCTCTTGGCAGTCCGCTGGACCCTATAAGCACTGAATATCTATCTATCTATCTAGCTTGGATCTGTGGTGCAGATGAAAATATTTATTCTGAATGTTATTTCCAGTATAAAATAGCAAAACGAGTCTATTTTTTCCCCACTTTCAGTGAAACCTTTGTCTATATTTTCTGCACCTTGTCGTTAAATCTCTCTACAAGAGCTTTTGAATTATTTTTTTTCAATTCGTGGTGAACAAGAAGAAAACTAAGACAAACAGACACAAAAGGATGGAAGGTAGGAAAGAAAGAACGAAAGAAAAATAAAGGGAACGTACATATAGGAAAGAAATAAAAGAACAGAAAAAAACTAAATACAAAGAACGAAAGAACGAAGTAAGTTAGTTAGTCGAGTCATTGTTTATAGGGTCCAGCGGACTGCAAAGAGCCGAATCAGGACCACAACTTGGTTGAAAGAGGGCTCACCCTTGATCCGTATAAAAGATCTGTTGAAACAACACTTATGGTAACACTGAAGGCACTCCACCAGCCGGTCACTTTACAAAAAGAGCATCCCATGCAGGGAACGCGGAGGCTGTACTCTAATTTATCGAACTCCCGTTTACAAAAGCAAAATAGAATATAAACATCATTATACAATATTTACAAAACATACATATAAAATGACTACCTTGCTAAATAATAGGCCTACTACCATAGAAAGCCATAGTGATCATTTGGCAGAAAGCGTCCAATATTCCCAAGTTGACCCAACAGACCCCTTCATTGCTTACAAGGTCAAAGTGGGCTGCAAAGAGCCGAATCAGGACCACAAAATCAAGACCACCACTTGGCCGAAAGAGGACCCACCCCTGATCCGCATAAAAGATCTGCTGAAACAGCCCCAATGGCAACACGGAAGGCACTCCACCAGCCGGTCACTGTACAATAAAGACATCCCACGCATGGGGACGACGCTGAGGCTATACTCTAGTTTATCGAACCCCCGTTTATAAAAACAAAAGAGAATATAAACATCATTATACAATAACAACAAAACACATACATATAAAATGCCTACATTGCTAAATAATAATATTATATGAAGCCCTAGTGACCATTTGGCAGAAAGCGTCCAATACAACAGATACAACAGACCTCACACACAAATGAGGAGTTTTGTCCCGGAAGAGTTTTCAAGAAAAAAGGTAGGTGACTGGTCTAACGAAGAAGAAGATAGTATAGTAGATTGATAGAACAGACTAGGAATGAGAAAGACCGCGACATTGGTAATTTAAAGAATTAAATTTCCAGAAAGCTATTTATACAGAAACACCCGGCAATCCAACCGGTGTGAAACAGACCCCATAAACAAATGAGGAGATTTGGGAGTTTTGAAGAAAAACAAGCAGTTGGCTTGTCTAGCGAAGAAGATAATTGATTGATAGAACAGGTTAGGAACGAGAAAGAACAAATGAGAATGACAGAAACAGTGGTAATTTAAGCACTAAATTTCCACAAAGCGGGGATATTATTTATACAGAAAACCCCTGCATCCCAACGGGAGTAAGAAAGAAGGAAGAAGAAGAAATACAGAATGAATGAATGGTGAAGAAGAAGAAGAAGAAGAAGAAGAAGAAGAAGAAGAAGAAGAAGAAGAAGAAGAAGAAGAAGAAGAAGAAGAAGAAGAGGAGGAGGAGGAGAAGAACAAGAAGAAGAACAAGAAGAACAAGAACAGGTTCAAGAAGAAGAAGAAGAAGAAGAACAAGAACAGGCTCAAGAAGAAGAAGAAGAAGAAGAAGAAGAAGAAGAAGAAGAAGAAGAAGAAGAAGAAGAAGAAGAAGAAGAACAAAAAGAACAAGAACAAGAACAAGAACAAGAAGAAAAGGAAAAAGAAGAAAACAGACAGACGGGAAAGGAAAGAAAGAAGGAAACAAAGAACGAAGAAAGAGAAAGAAAATAACAGAAGAAGATGAAGAAATACAAGGAAAAAAAGAAGGAAGAAGAAAGGAAGAAAGAAAGAAAGAGGAGAAGAAGAAGAGCAACAACAACAAGATGTGAAATCTCACGCGGTATGTTGTTGGGTAATGGGTGGGTCACTTTGGTGTAGGAGGATTATGCACTTATTATTTTCGATGTTTAAAAAGAAATAAAATTGTGACTAGCTTTCCCTTATCTTAAGGGAATTATCCCTACATTTTGGTTCAATGTTCTCCATGGATCTTTCCGATGTACTAAAATTTTTTTTATTCCCTCGTCGCAACATTACTACCTAACTAAAAAGTCAATTTTATTCCAGCGCTAGTCATTAGAATAGGCACTGCTTAATCTCCTTCGAATTTTACCCTACATTGCTTTGCTTCCTACGTAATTACTTTCACGAGAGAGTGTGTGCATGCTCACAAATTCAGTGCTAAGGTTTCAACCATTAGAATTCAGTCACGCTTGACCAAGGCTTCGGAGTTTCCATTACATTTCTATGTACATTTATGTTGCTTGGGGATTTTGTGTGTGTGCATGGTGCATACTTAGTGTCTTGTGTTGTGACGCTAACTTTTGGAATTTCACAGGTCCTTGCCTGAAGGTTTTTCAGTTTTACAGTTTGTTATAGTCCAAATTTTCTTGCAGGAAAACAAGTTCTCTTTTGTAATTACAATGACAAATAAATATAATGTGAGCGGACCATATTGGGAATATACAGACGAACTTATGCAGAAGATTATTGAAGTCACCGAGGGTTTCCTCTGGGTACTCCGGTCTCCTCCCTCCCTTCAATAATGGTATTGGAGGCAGTCAAGCTAAAATTTCAAAATTTAATTTTCGATTTCCTTTTGGTCTTCTAACAGCGATCTCCCTACCTTAACACCACATATTTGAGTGATAGATGTGTGTGTGAGAGAGGATGTGAAGCAGGTGAGCGTGTATGTAGGTACAGATCGCCGCCCTTTGAGCGGTGATTTGGAAAAACGTGTGTATATAGCATCCATTATTATTATTATTATTATTATTATTATTATTATTATTATTATTATTATTATTATTATTATTATTATTATTAAAAGACCATTTCTAAATCCAGTGTCTTAAAGATGAGGTGGAGAGGGACGAAGCTTGGATACATCTGAAAGTCAGTGGAATGTTTTTTTTGTTACTCAGGTTTTTACAAAATTGTTTTTCAAAGTGGGTGGATGTTTTCCCACATTAGTTCATTCGATACCGATAAGCAAGGTATGTGCAAATCCAATACAAAGTCCACCTGTTTCTAAAACCCTACAAAATATATATATGCAAATCCAAAGTCGGTCGACTTCCAACGTCTTACATGAGATAATTAATGAGCTTTGGCTTACATCGCATAACTGTAATAATGGACGCGTAAGTGAGTGTATCAAAATGGGTTTACCCATCCCTCCCAACCCCCTCCCACTCACAAACACACACCCCTACCACTTCATTCGCCCACCCACCCACCCACCACCCTTATAAGCAATCTAATCTATACTAATCCCGAGGTGCCTAAATACCTTTAACGTTCGGTTTTTTCTACAACTTTGAGCATATTGATTGTTAATCCCAGTAAGAAATGAAGATGCTTTAGTGATGCGTTGGAAAAATTAAGCATATAGCCGTTAGATTTATTTTAAAATAAATCTGGCCTTTTAGTAGCGTGTACATGTTTTATAAAGCTCTTAAAAGACAAACCAAAGGTGGATAATGCCGCTTACCATCCTAAGGTTTCGCGTAAAATCTAATCTGTAGGATTTCAGCATGTGGGTGTTTGTAATCTTGGAAACAAGACGGAAAAAATGAAAGACAGATCAAAGAAGTTGTCAAGAACATCACAATGCTGAAAAATTGTTTGGTTGTGTGGCGTGGAACAGGGAAACTGTTTTAATAAACCCGTCAACATTGGAATTTATTTCCACATGTTTCGTGTGTGTGTGAATGCTTAGAGGATTCGTCATTATTATTATACAGTATCATCATCACCAAAGATAGCAGCAATATCGTCCATGTTTACAAGTTACAACATCGTTGTCGTCATCACCACCAACAACAGAAGCAACAAATTACAACATCATCATCATCATCGTCGTCTTCGTCGTCGACTTCTTCATCATCATCGTCATTTCCATCATCATCATCATCATCATCAACAACAACAACAACAATAGCAACAACAACAACAACAATAGCAAACAACAGCAGCAGCACCAAGTTACACCATCGTCGTCGTCATCTTCGCCATCTGTTTTCTTAACAACAGCTAAAGAAACAAACAACATCAAAATCTAATACGACTGCATTTGTCTGATATAGTTTGCGTGACAACTGCAGCTAAATGACTACAATACCAGTTTAGTATACAATCACAAGCACACGCACACACACACACACACACACACACACACACACACACACACACACGCACACCCACGCACGCACACTAGTTTCTTACCTGGTTTGTAGTATCCTGAGATGTGAGTAGTACAGAACACCGTCATCACAAAAATTGCTGTCACTTGTGACTTCATTTTTCAAAGGAGACTCCAATGTGACGTACAAGTTCTTATCACAAATTTAATGTCAGAGTTCTCACAAACAGATGATGTCAGAGATGACGTTAGGTCTTAACTTATAAGAGACTTAAACACAAAAGTCTGGAATCCAAAGTAGAGCTAGTAGGAGGATGAAAATGTCGAAAATTTATTGGTGAAAATAGGTCTAGTCTAGGCCTAGGATTACAGTTAAGCCTAACACTAGCACTAACCCTAATCCAATCTCTAACTAACTGTAATCCTAATGCTAAATATGAAACTTTGCCGTTAAAATCTATTCCGTATCTTTCCGCAATAATACAATTATGAATGCGCAAAAGGATGCGCGAATCGACGTACATGGTCCTAATATGACCCCCAGAATTTGGGCTTTTCCCATGTTGGTAGAAGAAATCACTATTCTACAAATAGATCACCAATAGGATGTAAACTAGTTCAACGATTATCAAGATGAACATCAAAGAAGTGAGTGTGTGTGTGCGGGGGGCGCGGGGGGGGGGGGGCGGATTGAAAAGTTATATATGCTTTGGAGAAATCGCCATTATGAATTTACTAGATATAGGCTATATAGAAATGTAAATTCACTGTTTATTTATAGGGGTCGCGTTGTTCACTACTGCCGCGAAATCTTCTGTAATGTATGCTTCTACACAGCAAAGGGGATGTCGCACGAATGGAAATTTATTATCCCAAGAAAACAAGCCGTTTTAAAACTACAGGTTTACAATTATTGTAGTGCAGTATGACGTCATGTATATTTCGTTACACTAGGACTTTTTTTCTTTTTTTTTAAATCAATGCACGTGACATCATGGCTGCATTATTTTCGTCGTATTATTTTGCAGGGATTTCATTGAATAATGGATTTGAAGTTAAGTGATTTACTATTGGATGACTGAAATAACCTTTTGGTGGCTCACTGTTTGCCCAACCCCCACAGATTAAAATGCCGACGAGAAAATTCAAACTGTTTGTTCATTTATCATCATGTTCTAACAATTTGTATGAATACGGTATGAAATCTTGAAGTCCTTGTTTACGCAGTAATGTTTTTGACTTTGTTCTTACGGTCGGCGTTTGGAGTGCAGATAATTATTAGATACTATTGTCCTCATTAATCTGGAGGTTTTCACAGTTGTGTAAATAATCTATGACCACCACCACCCTCCACTCCCTCCAAAACGGCTTCGTTGTGTACTCACAAATAACACCTAAATACGTCAGAAAGTATTATGTACGCAAAAGTAACTCTTATATGTTTCTCATATATCAGTCACGCGTCGTGATTTTGAGTGAAACTTCAGGGTGTGGGCTTATATTTAATAATTTTATAAAACTGCTAGCCTTCAGTGTTTCAGATTTGTTTTTATCATCCAGACTAGTTTGCACCCACACATATTAAATTAGAAAGCAACATAGCATACCGTACCGTAAAATAAAAACATAACAACATAACGACGCGTAACATTATTTTCACATGACATAGCATTTCCACTTAACATAGCATGTTCATATAACGTAGCATACTTTGCTTATAAACATAAACTGAAATATATCACAAAATAAAAAATGCTCGAGACATACTTTCAAAACCCTATTGCACGCTGGTAAGAGAGAGGCACTGTTCACGTTGTGGTGTTTGAATGGTGTTGGTGTGCTGTCCATCTTCATCTTTAGGGCCTACACTACAGTTGTTCTGTCCTAAACCTTAGTAAACGTTGGCATCTATCGGGTGACTTTTCAACACTAATTGTAAATAAAATAAATTGAAAATAAAATTAAAATAAAAATAAAACACATCTATATATATAAATTGCTTAGCCGGAAGTCCTTCATCGCCTCTACTGTAAAGTTTGTTCAGTATGGACGCTGATCTGGGCAGGTGCTGGGCGCTGCGGATCGGCCTGCTGTGCGCTCAAAACCCCCGAAATCGTTATAGCTGACATTTCCTTACCGAACGTTTAACCGTTTCTGAGATAAATAAATAAACAAAATGTCCACAAACTGCAATAGCCTCATTCCGCGTGCTTCCTATTCAACCCGTGTCAAGAACGTGCCGTTCCGTAATACCGCAAATTTTGTTTTATTTCCATTCAAAACACTTTTGCACTCATGTCACCAATCTTACAGCTGAAAGTTACCTGTTCACTTTCTTTTTCATCCATACTTATATGCGCACAAAAATTCATTCGCAAAAAATCTTGCAAGAATCCCATTCAAGCCCCAAACGTGACGTCACATATAACTTTGCAGACGACATTTGACAACAGCGTCACTTTTAGAAGCCAAGGCAAAATCGTCCAAATGAAACTCGCAGACAACAGTTGTCTCTCTGTCTACATTTTAAACAGCAACCTGTGTACCCTGGCTTGCCAGGATACAAAACCACTAGTATTAGATAAATTAAAATATTAAAAAATAACAAAAAATAAGGTAGAATGGGGGAGAGGGAGGGCGGAGGAAGAGAGAAAAAAACTGTTTTGAAAGCACAGCACGTGCGTGCATCACGGAGGTACGGTGGATTAATGGTAGTGCTCTGGCTTGCGGATCTTAAGGTCCCGGGTTCGATCCCTGTCCGGGCCATTGTGTTGTGTCGCTGGGAAAGACAGTTTACTCCAGTTTCCTACTCCTTCGGATGAGAGTATAAACCCAGGTCTAGTCTGTGTGTCGCATACATTCCATCATAACGGACTTTAAAGATCCTGACGCTCATGTCCTAGACGGGGGAGTGCCGGTAACAAGAACACATCCAGCATGCACTTGGTCCTTCTCCCCAATCCCTGGCTGGCCAGGATAGTGCTCAGTTGTCCGGGCGTCAGACCATGCGCCCAAAGCTGCGGGTGGGCGTCTCAGGCTGTCTGAATTAGATCCTGTGTCGGCCAGCGCCTAGAGTCTGGTCAAGAACGGCGAGATAAGTTCGCTATAAAAATCCTCAATAATTATTTTTTTTAAAATAAATTAATAATAATAATAATAATAATAATAATAATAATAATAATAATAATAATAATAATAATAATAATAATAATAATAATAATAAAACTGTTAACGGTTTTATTTACAGACTGTGCTTAAAAGTGCATAATTCTACTTTAATAATAATAAGAAGAAGCAGAAGAAGAAGAAAAAGAAGAAGAAGAGTATTTATATAGCGTTTTTTTCCTAATAACATCAGTTTAAACGCAGTTCGCAAGCATTTATACTTAACGTTAACATCGAAACACTTAAGCAAATACTGCATTATCAGTGTTCGTAAAACTATGCATTAACAGTCTTAATAATACTTCGGGACAAATTAAAACTTTCTGCACTCACCCCCTTCCATCTCCCTTCCCCTCCTCTCACCCTACCTCCTATATCTACACACACATACGACTGTTTACCAGCCTCTAGCTATTGGTGAGGTATGGTAAACGGAACACCAGAGAAGATAACCTAACGCCATTTTCCCTATACTCTGACAGAAACATTCAGTCGTCTGTCAATAGGGATTATAGCCCTTGATTCCCCCACCATGTACCATGACAACGCGCCTAAGAAACTACGTCAAAGAACTATGGAAGAGTAGGAATGGTCAATGATACACTTTTTAAGACTGTGTGTTCATAGCTGATGTACAAGCATGATTCAGGGCAGAGCGAAGTAATAATAATAATAACGGATTTTTATATAGCGGGTACTCCAGCCTATGACCAGACTCACCACGCTTTACATAGTCATTACATAAAAAATACATGCACTCGATCAAACATCACTTTTGCTACGATACACCAAAAGACGGAACAGTAAAGGTAAAAACTATTTACAACTATGTACACAAATGACAAAAAAGACAGAAATAGACTATTTACAACTATGTAGGCCTACATAAATGACAAAAAAGACAGAAATAGAATAGCAAAAACCTATTCACAGCTATTTATATGCCCGGTAAAACTAAAACCCAGGAAGAAAAACAGTATAAATATTTACAGCCATGTATACACTTAAGGATCAGACAGAGACAAAAGAGGAGAGAATGGCAGCGGGATACAAATCAGCCTGAATAATGCAGTTTGAAGAGGTGGGTTTTGAGAGCCTTTTTGAATGCTTGTGTTGATTGTATGTTGCGGATATGGGAGGGAAGGGAATTCCACTGCTTGGGTGCAGAGTAAGCGAATGCACGTTGGCCGTATGTCTTAGTGCGGGTGACGGGAACCTTGAGTGTGCGAGTGTCAGCAGAAGATCTTAAAGTGCGTGAAGGGGAGTAGACAGACAGTAGATCAGCAACCACTGAACAGATTTTCAACCTCAGAATAATCTGCGAGAAATATCTACAGTACCAACAATATCCATATTATGTGTTTGTAGACTTCAAGAAAGTGTGTGACCGAGCCTGGCATGCAGCTCTTTGGGCAACCATGAGAGTATACAACAGCAGCCCTAACATTATTGAAGTTACCAAAAGCCTGTATGACAAGGCTACCAGTGCAGTCCTCCACACCAGCGCCACCGGGAACTGGTTCAGAACAACAATCGGCGTGCGTCAAGGATGCATACTCTCTCCAACATCTTCCTGGAGCGGGTCATGTCAGATGCCCTTGCAGATCACGAAGGCACAGTCAGCATAGGGGTTAGAGCAACCTCCAACCTCCGTTTTGCGGATGACATTGAGGGATTGACTGGAGAGGAACAAGAACGTGAACAGCTGGTATAGAGGCTTGACACCACCTCCATAGCTTATGGAATGGTAATAAGTGCAGAGAAGACCAAAATGATGACCAACAACACCAATAGCATTAACAGGGACATCACTGTCCAAGGCCAATACCTCAACACAGTGCATAGCTCCAAATATTTAGGAGCCATTGTATCAGACAATGGGTCCCGACAGGAAGTCCACTCCAGGATAGCACAAACAACTGCTGCCCTGACAAATTGAAACCAATTTGAAAAGATAGAACCGTCGGTCTACACTCCAAGGTAAGGCTGCTGTGCTCTCCTTGTCATCTCCATCTACTTATACGCTTGCGAAACATGGAAACTCATAGCAGACCTACAACGGAGAATACAAAACATGGAAATGAGGTGTAACAGAAGATTTCTGGGTATTTCATATACCCAGCACATCACCAACGACGTGCAAGGCACGGTGCAATGAGGCAGAAGAAAAGGAAGACAGAAAAGAGTTGGGAGGACAACATTCGAGAATGGACTGGCTTGACACTGAGCGAAGCCATGAGGGTTGCTGAGGACACAGTGTTACACTCTGTTCGATGTTGGTATTTTCTATCAGTAGTGGATTCAGCCCCAATGCTGAATTCCTGATAAGGTGTAACTCAGATTCGTTTATCCACGCAACCCGTCCAAACAGCATACAAGTCACAAAGTCGACGTATGAAGTTTTCCACTTTTATTCAGCACACATCAACAACTGCATACAATTCTCAACTCAACTTAACAACTTTCAACAACTATTCAACTTTTTTAACAGTGCGGCGCTTATATAGTCTCTACATACACTGGAACAAACGAGAATAATCCTACATAAAACAACACAACCAATCAAAATTAATTTCATCATCACGTGACTCACGTCATACAACCCCATTTGGAATGGAAGCTTCCATGGTAACCAACAGAATAATCCACACGCTTCGATCGATAGTAAACAACTAATTCCCGAAAATTCTCAAACAATATCGACCAACTAAAAACACTAACGTTACACAAAGCCTCTACTAATAACAACGCAAAATCAAATCAAAGATAAATACACTCTATTACTGCATGCGTTGCAAAATAAAACGAACAGATCTATCGCGCGCGTCACACACAAGCCTACCATTGCACGCGCTTCACACATAATATCGTGCGCATTTCATACGCACCATCATGAGCGTCTCAACGTAACATAACCCCCCACTCAAGAAGAAATTTACTTAATTTCTTTCACCAACGTTGATACGCAATGCACAAACAAAATCAGAAATTAGAACTTATTTCAATCTGTCTGAACACTATCAACGTTCTCAGTTCATTCACACAGAGTCAATGGTTTTCATCTTCATATCTGCCTGGATATTGTCAATGTTCACAGATCATTTAACCAGTCAACATTTTTCATTTTCAAGTCTGTCATTACCAATAATCTTAGTTCGTCCACACAGTCAATGTTCTTTCGTTCGCAAGGAATCGACGCCCTCGTCAGTTGCGGTTGTCATTGGCCCAGGGTCAAAGACGATGATCACGTGGGCTTCCCTGGAATCAGTGCGTCCTCCGTTGTCTCCTTCTTCCGTCGGATGTCCGTCGCAGTCGACGTTGTCATCTCCCAGAATGCATTCGCTGGGTCTCACGGTCAGGTTGGCTTCTGCGGGACGGTGGAACAGCTCCCTCAAGGTCTGCAGATGCTCCTTCCAGGTCTGGGTGTGGACTTCATGTTCGACCAAAGTCGTAGAGCCTGGGACATCGCTGAAGTTGTGGGGAAACTCGCCTATAAGGTCCTTGAGCTCCATCTTTTGACCTTCCGTCAAGCTTGGTCCTAGCTTAACATCATCGATGCCTTCTTTGCTGTGGAAGTCTCCCAGTTCCAACAGTTCTTCGCTGTCAAAGCTGTTGTCGGTCACAGCTGCTGTGGCTGCGTGCACAGTCTCTGATGGCCTTTCCACGTACAGCTTAAGGAGGTTGGCGTGGTATATCTTGGAATGCTGACCGACCTTCACCTTGTAGTCGTTGATCCCCACCACGGTCTCCACTTCGTACGGGCCTTTCCACTGCATCAGCAACTTATTGTGATCAGTAGGTAGCAGCACCAGCACTTTGTTGCCAGGTTTAAACTTCCTGCTCACAGCCCTACGATCGTAGTAGTGCTTTCCACAGTCTTGGGACTTCTTCAGGTTTTCTCTGGCTATCTCGAGAGTCTGCTCCAGCTTCTCCCGTAGCTCAAACGCGTACTGGTAGCTGTTCTTCACCTCTGGGGTGTCTACTTCTTTCGTCCACAGTTCTTTTAGGATGTGCATCGGCCCTCGGATGGTTCTTCCGTACAGCAGCTCGAACGGAGAAAAGCCGGTGGACTCCTGTGGTACTTCTCTGTAGGCGAAAAGTAAGGCGTTGATATAGCGATGCCATTGTCTGGGCTGCTCGCTGCACAGTTTCTTCAGGGTGGACTTCAGCGTAGCATTGAACTTCTCGACAAGGCCGTTGCACATTGGATGGTAGGGTGTCGTAGTCAAATGCCGGATGCTCAGCAGTCTGTTGACCTCCTTCATGCAGTCAGAGACGAACTGCGTCCCGAGGTCTGTCAGGATCTCTTCAGGCACTCCAAGTCTGCTGAACATGTCCACTAGCGCCTCTGCAACAGTTTCAGTGTCAATCTTCTTCAGAGGCACTGCTTCTGGGTACCGAGTCGCATAGTTCACTAAAGTCAGTACCCATCGATGACCTTCTTCACTCGGAGGTCTTATTTCGCCGATTAAGTCTAAGGCCACCCTCTTGAAAGGTCGGTCGATCAGGGGCATCCTCTGCATAGGCACTTTCGGGACCCTTCCTCGAGGTATGGTCTTCTGGCAAATGTCACATGATCGGCAGAAACGGCTGACGTCCGCATGAAGTCCTGGTCAGTAGAACACCGCCTGGATTCTATCCGACGTCTTCTTGATACCCAGGTGACCTCCCATGATTGAGTCATGCGCTACTTCCATCACCTGGCGCCTTAGGGGTAACGGTACCAAGACTTGACGTAGTGGTTTCCCTCCGTTGACCCTCGGGTGCTGGAAGATTCGGTACAGGATCTTGGCCTTCACCTCAAAATAGACCGTACCACTGCCTTTGGTCACGTGGTCTTGGCGGTTCCTGTACTTGTTTAAAGTGCTATCAGCTTCCTGGAGCTGGATCAGCTTATCTCTGTCCACGATGGCAGCTTTGGAGTTGTCGGCGACCTTCAGTGGCGTAGACATCTTGTCTCTCTTGGCCTGGGCCCTGGTAGTAACAGCACTGACGATCTCTGGTCGGCAGGGCTGAGCCGGAGTAACCACATTGTCCCGTAGCAGCTCTGTAAGGTCTCCATCGGGAAACGGCAATGGATCCTCCTCCACAACTTCGACGCGTTGGGTTGAGGCAGGACTCCATTCTGAATCGGGGTCGTCGGGTCGTCTCGCGCCGTCGATATTCCCGATCATTAAATCATACAGCGGCTTCTTCAGGCAAACCGCTTCTACTTCGCCTACGTAGAAAGGGGTGCTGACTTGAATCTTCGCAACTGGCGCTTTCACACATTTGCTGTCGGCCATAAGTGTCCATTTTGAATCGCCAGTGAACTGTTCTTTAGCGATTAGGTCTTCTCTGACGATGACCCCACTGCAGCCAGAGTCTCTTAGGACAGTCACTTCATGATTTCCGACGCGTCCCTTGGAAACAGGCATGTTCTGGACGGTCACAGCTGCGCTGGCGACGACGGGGATGGATTTCCCGTTGGCAAGGAGAAGTTGGCCATCGGTCATGCACTCTTGCACGTCCGCAGGGGTAGCTGTGCGCTCGGTCTCACTCGGAAGAATGACGCTCCCGCCGCACACCTGATGGTCAGATCTACTGGTTTGCCGTTGATTGGAGAACCGCCTCTGCCGGTTGCCCGCCGCTGCGTTGTCCGTACTGCTCCGCTGTCCGCTACTTTTGTTTTGAGGACAGTTAGC
The DNA here is from genome assembly GCA_036898135.1 of Oncomelania hupensis. NCBI lineage: Eukaryota > Metazoa > Mollusca > Gastropoda > Littorinimorpha > Pomatiopsidae > Oncomelania > Oncomelania hupensis. Next base: position 39,128,536 of record CM072520.1, on the reverse strand, counting down.
TGCTCTGTGGTCTGTAGCGTTGCAGGTGAAACAGCCTCTTGAATGCCCTTCCCTGGGAGGAGGCGTGGAGTCAGTGTGTCTCTGGCTCGTCTGGCTTGCCGTCTTCTGAAAGTGTTTCGTCGCGCTGGGTGGCCCCAACGTTTTCTCATGAGCGATGAGATATCTTTCAGCAGCCTCAGCAACGTCTTTTAGCGTCTGCAACTTTTGTATTTCCAAGTGGATCGCGAGGTCCTTAGGGCAGGCGTTGAGTAATTGTTCCCTCACGATCAGGTCATGGAGACTGTCGTAAGACTTCATTTCGCCTGATAACTCCACCCACTTGTGTAGATATGACGACAGGCGCTCCACAAACTGCTTTGGCGTCTCGTCTGACTTAGGCCGGCATTCACGGAAGCGTTTACGGTAGCCCTTCTCTGTAAAGTTGTAGCACTGCAACAGGGCCTCTTTCAAGACGTCGTAGTTTTTGGCGTCATCGTTCGACAGTCTGGTGTAAACTTCCAGTGCTTGCCCCGTCAGAAGAGCACTGTGTCGAATCGCCCAGTCTTGGGGTTGCCAATTGCAGCTTTCGGCGAACCTTTCAAATCTCGCCAAATAACTGTCGATCTGGTCCTTCCCGTCGACAAACGCCGGCAATTTTGGAGCCTTGTTGTCGCTGATAACTTGTGGCGCATTCTGCTGTTGCTGGATACGCGCCAACTCTAGCTGGTACTGACGCTCGCCTTCAAGACGCTTCAGCTCGAACTCTCCTTCTTCTCGGCGTCGCTGCTCCTCTTTTTCTTGCCGCTGCTGTTCAATTTCCAGACACTTCCGTTCTAATTCTATTTCTTCTCGGCGACGCTGTTCTTCCTTTTCTAGACGCTTCTCTTCTAATTCTCTTTCTCTTTCTTCACGCCATATTCTCTCTTGAGACTTGACGTACTCCGTCAGCTGCTTGCCTTTCAGATGCAGTTCAATCCCTTTCTGCCAGAAATCAGCCATCTTAATGCTTTTCTGGAAAGTTCTTTTCTGGAAAATTCTTGACTGTGCTGTACCTTTCTAGACTGTTCTAGAACAGCACGCTTTCTGCAGTAGCGCTGATGCTTGCCACTAGTCGCCTTCGCTGACGCAGGCCCCGCTGTCCTCGTCGTATGCGACGCTGCACCACGCTGGTGTTGATGTACACGCTCCTGTGCTGAAGTAGACGCGACGTCCGCTCGCCGCCCTCTCTAATACTGGCGATGTAGCTCCGAGACTGTCCCTCAACGAAGTCTTGCGGCAGCCACGTAGTCCCGCTCTGTTGTTCGCAAACGAAGCAACTCTTCGGCGACTACACGCCCTTGCAGTCAACCCGAATCTATCGGATGTAGTCCCAGTATGTTGGCCCCTCTCGACGCAACTCGTTGGCGGCTACCCTCGATGACTGCCTCTCGTAACGTTGACTCGCTTGTTGTAGCAGTTGAACCCTTGGCTATGGCGTGAATCCCGGCTTGGCCCCCAAAATGTTACACTCTGTTCGATGTTGGTGTTTTCTATCAGTAGTGGATTCAGCCCCAATGCTGAATTCCTGATAAGGTGTAACTCAGATTCGTTTATCCACGCAACCCGTCCAAACAGCATACAAGTCACAAAGTCGACGTATGAAGTTTTCCACTTTTATTCAGCACACATCAACAACTGCATACAATTCTCAACTCAACTTAACAACTTTCAACAACTATTCAACTTTTTTAACAGTGCGGCGCTTATATAGTCTCTACATACACTGGAACAAACGAGAATAATCCTACATAAAACAACACAACCAATCAAAATTAATTTCATCATCACGTGACTCACGTCATACAACCCCATTTGGAATGGAAGCTTCCATGGTAACCAACAGAATAATCCACACGCTTCGATCGATAGTAAACAACTAATTCCCGAAAATTCTCAAACAATATCGACCAACTAAAAACACTAACGTTACACAAAGCCTCTACTAATAACAACGCAAAATCAAATCAAAGATAAATACACTCTATTACTGCATGCGTTGCAAAATAAAACGAACAGATCTATCGCGCGCGTCACACACAAGCCTACCATTGCACGCGCTTCACACATAATATCGTGCGCATTTCATACGCACCATCATGAGCGTCTCAACGTAACACACAGAGAGATGAAGTACGCTGGTTAAACGATCATCTGTGGCGTCCCAACGACTTTCGAGTTACGGGATAGGAGGAACAGGCTTAGTCAATATAATTTGTCGGTCTGATCCATAGAGCAGTCCTAAAAATTAATGGTTGTCCTAGACAGTATGAGTTAACCCGATGCACAACGCTTTGTAATAAGCGATGGTTAGTTCCAAGTTTGGTCAAAGACTGCTTCTTGTGTGAGGCTATGCAATGCAATACAAATATAATATATACAATACAACACACCATAAATACACATGTGTTGCCTCACAAAGGATTACTTCACACTTCGCAGTCTTGAGGACTTGGGAATGTTTCGAATGAGAGGCAAGCAACGCTCCGACAAGAATTAAAAGTGTGGTGAACACATAATACCTCAATACTTCAGGAATCACCCGAATGCCTATAAGTTAAATCAGTTATTGAACTCTAAATCTAAACGCAGATTATCTGATTTGAGCCGTTTTATAGGGATTATTTTTTCACTTTTCCAATAGTGACGCACAGTTCTCTTTTAATTTTTTGTCAAACTTCTATTTTCTTGTTGGACGAATATTGAATCAAAGAGCAGGTTGCTAAATTTAAGCCGCTTTATTGCAGTTTGAGTTATGTCACTATTTATATATTGTGCATTCCCTTTTGTCTTATTTTGTGAACCATGAAATGCTGTACATTTTTTCTTTCCATGTTGACCCAACATAAAACTTAAAACGGGTGTTTGACACTTCAGAGGTTTATCTTGTGATGCCTATGGAGCAGCTTTTTTTGTGCCGTTCATTGTTTTTTAATGTAATTCCCCATCCCCCCCCCTTTTCCCCTTTTTTGGCTAAAATGCCCCCTGGGCTATGAGCCTTGTTTTATGCTTTAATTATATGTGATTTTGCTAATAAAAGGATAAAGTTCCAAAGGACAAAGTTCCAAAGATAACTAGTCAAGGTACTCGCAGCCGGCCATTAACTAAAATCAAAAAGAAGAAGAAGAAGAAGACGAAGACGAAGACGAAGACGAAGAAGAAGAAGAAGAAGAAGAAGAAGAAGAAGAAGAAGAAGAAGAAGAAGAAGAAGAAGAACAAGAAGAAGAAGGAGGAGGAGGAGGAGGAGGAGGAGGAGGAGAAGGAGGAGAAAGAGAGGGGTTAAGAACATTGAAATATAACGTATACTCCCACCATTGGCGATATGGCAGACGGGGATAACCATCCCATGGAACAAGGGGCAGGGAAATAAATAAACGCTGAACCACCAGAACGATCATACTGCTAACATGGACAGTGTAGTAAAAAAAATGCCACTTTTATTTTGCCCATTACGGGATTCGAACCTGGGTCATCGGTGTGTCAGACGAACGCTCTACCACTTGAGCTAGAAGAAGAAGAAGAAGAAGAAGAAGAAGAAGAAGAAGAAGAAGAAGAAGAAGAAGAAGAAGAAGAAGAAGAAGAAGAAGAAGAAGGCAAAAAATATAAATTTTAAAAAATCCATATCTAAACAGAACACACACACACAATCACACACAAACACGCACAATCACACACACACAGGCACACACATACACACACACGCGCACACTCAACACACACCCACACAAACACACTATCACATTGGTACACAAAAATTGTCCTGCATCCTCAAACACGCATCCACACCCTTCGACACTTATCACCACGGCACCCACCCCAAAGCATCCCCACGTTTAATTGATGTAAAGTACCTCGGGATATACATACTGGCCCACTCCCGTTTATCTCACCGAATTAGAAAACCGTAAGTCTGCTGCTCCCAGCTACACCCAAAGCTGAATGCAGACTACACATCTGTGTGTGTATTTATTTATTTATTTATTTATTTATTTATTTATTTATTTAATAGTTCTTATATAGCGCTTTTCCAGCTCAAGAGCTGCTCAAGGTGCTGGCCGATACAGGATCTAACTCAAGCCGCCCGAGACGCCCACCCGCAGCCTTTGGGCGCATGGTCTGACGCCCGGACAACTGAGCACAATCCTGGGCAGCCAGGGATGGGGGAGAAGGACCTAGGTGCATGCCGGGTGTATTCTTGTCACCGGCACTCAACCGTCTAGGACATGAGCGTCAGGATCTTTAAAGTCCGTTATGATGGAATGTATGCGACACAGACTAGACCTCGGTTTATACTCTCATCCGAAGGACAACAGTTCTGTGCAAAATCCCATCTATTGAAGAGGCTCTCACCAACAGCTTTGAGCTCAGGTTTATTAGGAAATCGCGCTACATAAAGGCTTTAGTAGTAGTAGTAGTAGTAGTAGTAGTAGTAGTAGTAGTAGTAGTAGTAGTAGTAGTAGCAGCAGCAGCAGCAGCAACAGCAGTAATAATGGCCTCTTGATTTCCTATGCCGAAGGTTGAGGGTTCGATTCCCGCGAGGAACGAACTTATGTGGCTTACATACGAGACAATTCAGGTCACCGAGAGATCTGTCTGGGTACTCCGGTTTCCTTCCTCCCTTCAATAATGGTATTGGAAGCAGTAAATCTAAATTGTAAAAAAATAAAATGTGTTTACTTTCCGTCTTGAAATAGTGATCTCCCTGCCTTTACACCAAATGTTTGAGCGATAGATGTGTATTTGTTGTGTATTTGAGAGTGTGTAGAAAATGTTAACGTGTATGTTGATACAGATCGCCGCGCTTTGAGCCTGATTGTGGCAGTGGGGAAAAAACTCGTAAATATCATCCATTATTATTATTATTATTATTATTATTATTATTATTATTATTATTATTATTATTATTGTTATTATTATTATTATTATTATTATTATTATTATTATTATTATTATTATTATTATTATTATAGTTGTAGTAGTAGCAGTAGTAGTAGTATTTATTAGTAATAGTAGTAGTAGTAGCTGTAGTAATAGTAGTAGTAGCAGTGACTTAGCAGTAGTAGTAGTAGTAGTAGTAGTAGTAGTAGTAGTAAAAGTAGTAGTAGCAGTAGTAAATGTAGTAGTAGTAGTAGTAGTAGTAGTAGTAGTAAAAGTAGTAGTAGTAGTAGTAAATGTAGTAGTAGTAGTAGTAGTAGTAGTAGTAGTAACAGTAGTAGTAGCAGTAGTAGTAGTAGTAAAAGTAGTAGTAGTAGTAGTAGTAAAAGCAGTAGTAGTAGTACAGTGGAACCTCCGGTATCCGTCTCTCTGGTTATACGAATCCCTCCGTTATGTGACCTGAAAACTTCTGACGGATTCACTTCCAATAATAAATGACCTCTGGTATGCGACAACCTCGTTTATGCGACCAGCGACCGTGTCTTAAGCCCTTTATACGACCGTCTTAGTGCAATTTAAAAGAGGATATCAGTTAATTTGTTGTCTGTACCTTTCGTTTTTTTCTCTCATGTTAGTGTACGCATGCTGTTGTCTGCTATTTCCGGTTCGCAAATAAGGGACATTACTCGCCTACACTGGCTTGTCAAAATGGCGTCGCTCAAGAGGAACGTTTTAAGTTTGGCAGAGAAGATGAAAGTGATTGAAAGAAGTGAAAATGGGGAGAGTTGTTTGTCTATTGCAAGAAGTTTAGACGTTGGTAAGACCCAAATTCAGCTCATCATAAAGGATAAGGAATCTGTTAAACTACGATGGGAGAGTGGAGATAGAGTGGAGATAGTGGCGGAAGGAAAACATCGAAACCGAGAGCTTCTGCACTGACAGACTTGTATGAACGCGTCTGGCAGTGGTTCGACTGTTTTTAATTTTTGAAGTTGTGAATAAAAGACAAAGCTAAAAATGAAACATGTTTTACAGTTTCCTTTGTCAGAGAATACATGCTGGTGAGTGTGAAAATTATGACTACATACCCCTTTGAGCCTGAACCCCCCCCCCCCCATCCCACCCCTTGTTTCCGGTATAAGACCACCTCTATTATAAGACCGTTTTTTCTCCGATTTTGGACGGTCGTATACCGGAGGTTCCACTGTAGTAGTAAATCCGAGCTTTGTATACAAATAGTAGTAGTTGAAAGCAGCAGCAACACCTGATGTAATAGTCAATCGGAGCTTTGAATACAACATGGAATTTTAAAAAAAAAATTTACTAGCATTAAGATTTCGCATTACTAAGAAACACAAAGGCAAATGCACCAAGACAATGCTATCTAGACAAATCAGTATAACGCACATTTTCGAGCTAGGATCTTTTTCAGACAGTCATACATACACCAGACAGAAGAAATATAAAATGATACTTAAACCCAACAAAACAAAATATCCCTCCTCCCTTCCTCCCCTTTCCTCCCCCCCCCCCCCCAAAAAAAAAGTCATTCTATGTTAAAATGTTGAGGTGGTTAAACAAAAAAAGTCCTATTCTATAATATACCGTAACTCGAAGGTCGTAAGGGCACCACAGATGATCATTTAACCAGCGTACTCCATCTTTCTATGTCCTCTGCAACCCTCATGGCTTCGCTCAGGGTGTCAAGCCAGTCCATTCTCGAAGGTTGTCCTCCCACCTCTTTTTCTGTCTCCCTCTTCTTCTGGCTCCTTGCACTTTGCCTTGCAGGATGGTCTTTGCAAGGCCTCATGCTCTGGTAATGTGGCCATACCATCAGAGTTTCCGTTTCTTCACCACTTGAGCATGACATTGTGTTGTTCAATAGTTGTGTGATGGTGTGTCGGATTTCGTTGTTGGTGATGTGCTGGGTATAGGGAATGCCCAGAAGTCTCCTGTAGCGCCTCATCTCCATGCTTTGTATTCTCCGTTGTAGATCTGCTGTGAGGGTCCATGTTTCGCAAGCATATAGGAAAATGGAGATGACAAGGGAGCGCAGCAGCCTTACCTTGGAATGTAGACTGGTGGTCCTAAAAAGTTCAATGTCGTAAAAAGAGGCAACGTGTCGAGTTGTTAGACTGATAGATTGTGAAGATTAGTGGTGACTAGACGTCCTTCGTGTTACAGTCTGCGTGAACTCTTGTAAATTGGAATACAAGAGCCAAGCACAACCAACCGTAACTACAACAGATCTCCAACGCGTGACAGGATGGATTCAACAGCGTAGCCGAATACGTTTTACAAGTGGAGAGGCAAAAGCAACCCTCGGCTAGTTTCAGATACGCAGTGTGAGGAAGGATGAGAATGTAGAACGAATCGGGAATCCGCCTAGTGCTTATTGGAATACTTCCTAGGATTAATTCGAATTTAAGCTAAACTACGACACCAACACCCCCCCCCCCTCCCCCCTCCTCCTCCTCCAACTATCCGTTGGTGTTTTTTGTATTTGTTTAGTTTTTTTTTTTAATTTGTCCCCTCGGAAAATGAGTTCTAGGGGTAAAGCAATGAGAGGGAGGAGAAAAAGCATCGCCATCATTAAGCTGGCCTACAGAAAAGGGACATCACAAAGGCGTTCCTCCCCAACGACCGAAATGTTAGGAGGGACATCTCTACCTTTTCCTTTTCTTTTTGCTTTAAATAAAGTGATGTTTCTTTGTCCTCAAGCATTTTGAAGGAAACTTGTGAGCAGCACATGTCGTACGCACATTCATCATATTATGATTTAAAAAAACGTTCATCATATTATGATGAAAATACGAAAAAACGTTCATCATATTATGATAAAAACACGAAAAAAAAACATTCATCATATTATGATGAAAAAACGTCCATCATATTATGATGAAGAAACGAAACAACGTTCATCATAATTTTTTTATTATGACGAATAAACGAAAAAACGTCCACCCTATTATGATGAAAAAACAAAAAACACGTTCATCATAATTATTATGATGAAAAAACGTTCATCATATCATGATGAAAAAACGTTCATCATATTATGATGAAAAAACAAAAAAAACGTTCATCCGAGTATGATCCAAAAACGAAAAAAAACGTTCATCCTATTATGATGAAAAAACATTCATCATATTATGATGAAAAAACATTCATCATATTATGATGAAAAAACTAAAAAAAATATTCATCAAATTATGATGAAAAAACGAAAAAAAAACGTTCATCATATTATGATGAAAAAAAACGCTAACACATTGAGAGACAGTGCTGAAGTTAACAAACGACAGTTTAAATGCAAAACAAAATCTTCTTGTCTACAGTTTTGTGTGCATGGTTTCCCTGTGTGTAATCTTAAACTAAGAACCACTGCAGCCTGGCGGCCAATAGTCATTTGGTCCACGGGCCATCCGGGCGACAATGACGAAGTTCGGTTTGTCTACTAAATTGAAGGTAGCGTACTCAATAGTATTACATGCATGTAGGACGTGTTCGTTCGTGACCGCGCTATTTAAGAGAAATCATTTTTTTCTTTCTACCTTTTAGACTATCCAGACAGAACTGATAATGTTACCTTCTTACAGCAAAGTTTTGCTCGAAATGTTTTGGTCAACTTGGAACAGGGGGGCGGGGGCGGGGGAGTGGGAGGGGGAGTAAGGGGTCGTTAAAAACGATTAACTGCTTTTTGTCTGCAATGTAATTAGTGTTATTGTTGGAGTTGTTTCTTTTTTTTTTTCAACACTAAAAGTTTAGAACTATGAGCGCGGAATATTCACAGATTGGAACTTTTAGGAAAACGTTTCTCTAGTCCTGATTTGGCTAGGAAGAGTCCGCTGGACCTAAAGCAATAACCGTGTAATGTAATTATATTCACAGATATCCAGGCAGCACTGGAAAGTTGGAATGGAATTACACTTTTGACCGGAAAACGAACCGGATCAACCATGGACAGAAAAAACGAACCAGTGAAGATTTCTGGATATGTTCGCCAGGCAAAGACATGATAAATAAAGCATGTGACACTGTGTGAAATTCGTCACTACGTTCAACATCTAATCAATTTCCCCATCACGCATCCAAATATCTGATTTGATACGTTGCGCTAAGCAGCTAGATAATACATAAAACATGTAAAACCTTGTCTAATATTCATATGTGAGAGAGAAAGAGAGACAGTGACACGAGAGACAGACATACATACAGACAGAGATCCACAACGGTAATTTTTCCAGTTGTAATTCCTTGCACTGTACCTTGCAGAATAGTCATCAGGCCTTGCAAAGACTATTCTGCAAGGCACAGTGCAAGGAGGTAGAAGAAGAGGGAGACCGAAAAAGAGGTGGGAGGACAACATTCGAGAATGGACTGGTGTGACACTGAACGAAGCCATCAGGGCTGCTGAGGACAGAGAAAGATGGAGTATGCTGGTTAAACGATCATCTGTGGTGCCCCTACGACCTCCGGGTTACGGGACAGGATAGGATAGGATAGGAATTCAACAGTCATAAATTTCCATAAGGTGAACTCGTCTTCGTTTTTTTTCTGTGTATTTATTTATTTATTCGTTTCATATAGCGCTTTTTCCAGCTCAAGAACTGCTCAAGGCCCTGGTAGATACAGGATATAGCTCAAGCCGACCGAAATGCCCACTTGCAACCTTTGGGCGCATCATCTATCGCGACGCCCAGACGACTGAGCACAATCCTGGGATAGCGGGGATGAGGCAGAAAAAAAACTAGTCCGTGCTGGGCGTATTTGTGTATCCGGCATTCCCCCGTCTAGGACCTGATCGTCCGGATCTTTAAAGACCGTGCGAAGGAATGCGTGCGTGCACAGACTAGACCTCGGTTTGTGCTCTCATCCGAAGAAAGGGAACTGGACGAGCAGCAGTCTGAGCAAGAGGGTATAGTACATTACGTGGTCTACTCCATCGTTTCACAGAGTCTACAGGGGTCTGCATGCTGGGGCAGCCCCTGCTGGCAGGATATTGGTAGACGGAAAGCAACGGTCACAGCCCTCAGGCAAAGTTATAGAAAAGGCAAATGAACAGTCAGGAAATTGGGGTTGAAATGAGGCTATACCTACATCAGTCATTCTATGCTGTTAGTTGTACACCAAAGATACAGGATCCTGATAAAAGGGTGTACTGTAAAGGATGACGATGACGATGATGATGATGATGATGATGATGATGATGATGATGATGATGATGATGATGATGATGATGATGATGATAATGTCCACTTCTAACGCGCAGGAATCCATCCCAAAGCATTCTCTTTGCGCATGTAAAGAGAATATTAGAAAACGAAAGCGACAGGACAGACAGCAAAGTCCTGTATGACAAGGGGTACTGGAATCGACTGAAAGGCAGAACGGTGCTAGGGAAAATTTGATTCAATCTCGGGCACAAAGATGCGTCTTCCGTCTTTTCTAGAAGACTAGTAGTTAGTATTCTTCGGAGACGGTGGCAGAGGATTCCAGTGCTTTGGTCACTGCGTTCTTGAAAGCTCTGTATACTAAGACAAAACCATCATTTATGCTGCTTATAAGAGCGCTATATGCCAACGATTACATAAATGAATGTATAGTTTCCTATTGGAGAGTGGCACTCTGGAAGTTATGGTTCTTGTCTTATGCTGGTGTGCTTGCTGCAGAACATCTTCAACTCTACACTACATTTCCTTTAACAAAACATTATTAAAGATTGGGATCACCAGCTGCTCACCTTTCCTACCTGTTTACAGCAATATAAACAGTCTCTGGTTGGAAATACGAAACGAACAACTTTAATGTTTCTTGAGAAAAACGTGATTTTTTTTAAAATCAAGAGAGGAACGTTTCCCAGCTTAAGAGCGTTCAGATTATACATGTTTAAATTATATTATTGTTTATATTAAAATATCTTAATATGGAAAAGTAATACGCCACCCATGATCTTCTTACTGTAAGTCCAGTCAGGTCAAGTCAACAGATCTGTAATATCCACAATGGAGGATCCATACAGCACATTGAGTCTCAGCAAATAAAAAAAAGCTGTAAACGATATGAATTTTCTTTTTGTTATTCACATGATAACCAATACTAAAACTACTTTTTTCCCCAACAATTATACAATAACTCCATTAAATAACAAACTCCCAACATAGAAGAAGAAGAAGGAGAAGGAGAAGAAGAAGAAGAAGAAGAAGAAGAAGAAGAAGAAGAAGAAGAAGAAGAAGAAGAAGAAGAAGAAGAAGAAGAAGAAAGAAAGAAAGAAAGAAAGAAAGAAAGAAAGAAAGAAAGAAAGAAAGAAAGAAGAACAACAACAACAACAATAACAACAAGAGCAAGAACAACCAAACGGATCAAGAACAAAAAAAACAAGAAACACAAACAGAACAAAACAAAGAGAAAAATAAAGAAAGAAAAAAGAAGGAAGAAATATGCACTTCGCAAATTGTTTGGTGTTTCAACTCATTTTGCGAGACGTCCGGCAACAGCAAACAAGAACCCAAAAAAGTCCATCCATTACATTAAAATATAAGTTCATAGATTGAAACGTGTTCGTGATGCACTTTGTGATATAATTTTGTTCTGAAAACATGTGCGTGCTGATGAACATGCTAGCGCATAGCAACATCCCCATTATTTAATTAGGCCCACTTCTTCTTCTTTATTCTTTCCTTCTTTCTCTACTTCTTCTGTTTCTTTTTTTTTTCTTCCTTTCTTTTTCTTCTATTCCTTTTTTTCTTCTTCTTCTTTCTATCTTTCTTTCTATATTTTTCTTCTTTCTTTATTTGTTTCTTCCTACTTTTCTTCTAATTCTTATTTTCTTTCTTTCCTTCTTCCTTTTTCTTCTTGTGTGTATGCTTTTCTTGTTCTTCTTAATCTTCTTCTTTTTATTTTTTATTCTTTCTTTCTCTTCTTCTGCTTCTCCTCTTAACAAAGACTTCCTCGGAGCATTGATCTAGGAATCATTCTTAATTATAAATACAAGCCCATTATATTTATTCATGGTTGCAAGTTTACTTTTTTCCACTACCACAGTATCCAATCAATTTTGAAATATTTGTGTTGCCAGCTTAAGTTACACTTTAGTTGTGTGTTAATTTATCTTTTTTCTAATAGCTAATTAATTAATCGGGGCCAAGGGACAATAACTGTACTCGTGGATTTCGGCTGTGGCCAACAGCCTGGAGAGGATTAAGCCCCGACTGGTCTTTCTTATTATGACAGACACAGATGGAGCACGCTTGGTTAAACGGTCATCTGTGGTGCGCCAACGACTTTCGAGTTACGGGATAGGATAAAAATAGTTCATTATTCTGCTTCTTCTTGTGAAAATATGACAGACGTAAATTAAACGGAATGAAGAAACACCTTGAACAAATTAGCAATTTTAACACAACCCAAAACAAAACAACAACAACAACATATAAACGTTGCATACATAATTTAAAACGTGTGTGTGACTCGTTCCACTTTGATGTCCATTTTCTTATCAGGTTTTTCTTACTTCTCTTTCTTCTACATGTGAATGCTTGAGAATTGCGCTTTCAGCCGACTCTCTTGCAGAAGAAGCCACTATCTAAAGATGATGATGATGATGATGATGATGATGATGATGATGATGATGATGATGATGATGATGATGATGATGATGACGACGACGACGACGATGATGATGATGATGATGATGATGATGATGATGATGATGATGATGACATCATTATTATTATTATTATTATTATTATTATTATTATTATTATTATTATTATTATTATTTGCGCATTACCAGTTCTTCATCAGGTCTGCGGGCAACCATGATAGTGTACAAGTACAACATCAGCCCCAACATTACTGAAGTCATCAAAAGCCTGAATGACAAGGATACCGGTCAGTCCACCACAACAGCGCCATCGGGATCTGGTTCAGAACAACAATCGGCGAGCGTCAAGGATGACTATTCTCTCCAACACTCTTCAACATCTTCCTGGAGCGCATCATGCCAAATGCCTTTGCAGATCACGAAGGCACAGTCAGCATAGGGGGTAGAGCAATCTCCAGCATCCGTCTTACGGATGACACTGATGGATTGCCTGAAGAGAAACAAAAACTTGAACAGATGGTTCAGTGACACTACCTCCAGAGCCTTTGGAAGACCAAAATGATGACCAACAATACAAATGGCATCAACACGGGCATCAACACGGACATCAAAGTCCAAGGCCAATTCCCTCAACACGTTGCATAGCTTCAAATATTTAGGAGCCATTGCATTGGACAATGGGTCCCGACAAAAAGTCCTCTTCAGGCTAACTCAAACAACTGCTGCCCTGACAAGGTTGAAGCCCATTTGGAAAGACGGTACCATCAGTCTACACTCCAAGGTAAGGCTGCTGCTCGCCCTTGTCATCTCCATCTTCATATACTCTTACGAAAAATGAACCATCACAGCAGATCTACAACGAAGAATACAAAGCATGGATATGAGATGCTACAGAAGACTTCTGGGGATTTCCTATACCCAGAATATCACCAAAGACGAAGTCCGACAGACCATCACAAACGCCATTGGACAACATTATGACATGCTCACAGTAATGAAGAAACCGAAACTTTGATGGTATGGCCACGTCATTACATTACATGTTTATTGCTTTAGGTCCAGCGGACTCCTCCGAGCCAAATCAGGACCATCAGAGCCTTGCAAAGACCATCCTGCAAGGCACGGTGCAAGGAGGAAGTAGAAGGAGACAGAAAAAGAGGTGAGAAGACAACATTCGAAAATGGACTGGATTGACACTTGAGAGAAACCATGAGAGCTGCTGAGGACAGAGAAAGATGGAGTAAAAAAAATCTGGGGTGCCCCAACGACCTTTGAATAACGGGATAGTATATGATGTGGGTTCCGCTCCGGTGTTTTGTGTTGTTGATTTTATTTTGAAAGAGGCCATTAACGTTAACGATCTAATAATGATTAATTAGCAGCTTTGATTTTTACTCCATCTCGCTGCAGAAATTACAACAAATTGGCGCTTTCCTGCACGTTTCACAGGCAGGCACCATTTGCTCGAAGTCTTAAAGAAGAGACCTCCCACCTACCCTTGCAAAGAAGTATTTTGAACGAATTTCATATTGACAATTGATAGTATATTTGTCAGTCGGAATCCAACATTGATTTTGCAAACGAAGATGGAGATTTTAAGCTTTTAGCCTAATCTTGCAATCCGTTCTTACATCTCACATACATATCTTACATCTCACATACATATCTTACATCTCACATACATATCTTACATCTCACATAAACCTACATATCTTACATCTCACATACATTTCTTACATCTCACATACATGTCTTACATCTCACATATATTTCTTACATCTCACATACATATCTTATATCTCACATACATATCTTACATCTCACATACATATCTTACATCTCGCATACATTTCTTACATCTCACATACACAACTTACATCTCACATACATATCTTACATCTCACATACATTTCTTACATCTCACATACATATCTTACATCTCACATACATATCTTACATCTCGCATACATTTCTTACATCTCACATACATATCTTACATCTCACATCGTTATCTTGCATCTCATGTATACATATCTTACATCTCACATACATTTGGGTATGGCGTGTTAGCACGGTTGATAGTCAGCTGGTTTCCTATACCGAAGGCCGCGAGTTCGAACCCCGCGTGGGAGGAACTTACGTGGTTTAGGCACGAGACCTTTCAGGAAACCGAGGGTTTTCTCCGGGTAACTCCGGTTTCATTCCTCCCTTCAATAGTAATACTGGATGCAGTCACTCTAACATTTTCAAAAATACAAAACTGTTTTCTATTCCGACTTCTGTAATAGCGATCTCCTCAGATCGCCGCGCTTTGAGTTCCACTGAAGAAAAAGCGCGTGATAGCATCCTGTATTATTATTATTATTATTATTATTATTATTATCATCATCATTATTATTATTATTACTATTATTATTATTATTATTATTATTATTATTATTATTATTATCATCATCATTATTATTATTATTACTATTATTATTATTATTATTATTATTATTATTATTATTATTATTATTATTATTATTATTATTACATACACCCTATTATAAATACACAAATCTACACATTTAGGGAGAAGGCTCTGTTGGTGTTTTTGTGTTTTTTTACGAAGAAGCTGGTTCATCGCCTTAATAATAACAGACGAAATAAGTGAAGTTTTATTCTTTCTTTTCTGTTTTTGTTGTTGTTTTGTGTGGGTTTTTGTGTGTGTGGATTTTTGTTGTTGTTGTTTTGTTTTTGTTTTTTTTTTTTTTTTTTTTGGGGGGGGGGTTGGAGGTGGGGGTGTTTATATGCAAAAATAAAGAAAAATAAAAGTATGAAACATTATTACAACAACACTACTCAACTAGTCATTTAAAGAAACTCGAATATAATTTGTAGACCTACAATAACATAACTTATTAAAAGTATGTATCGAACTCCAATTAAAATTATCTGACTACAGAAAACTTCTGGCATCAAGAAGATTTGTTTGTAACGAAAGAGACGGGCAGCTAATGATGAATAAATTCGACTAGTTTTATTGAACACTGATTAGAACGCACACAATATTGACCAATAACTCCAAAACAAAATCACAACTTACCAATCAAAATAATACATAAATTGAACACGTTTTCACTACTGTACAAGATTTATACAATTTCTGCTGGAAAATATTACACTCAAATCCATCGTACATCACAATTCACAAAAAGGGAAAAGTTCACGTCTGCTTTCAACACTGCGTCAAAGTAAACTTTGAGTGACTTGTGGTCACTTTCATCCACCTGCCACATTCACTTCATGCGTCGCCCGCGCGAGTACGAGCAAGCTGTCTTGCATCAGCGACTACGGGCTCTCACTCCTTCACAATTTCTCATTGAGGTATCTGCCGAAGCTAGACTTCCGCTGGCAGGCGTGGTTTCGGTGCTGAGATGATTATTATATAGGGAGGTAAACTCTGCTCTCTTATATGCTGCACACAAACAAAAGCTAAAGGAATGTTCATACTTTTCAGACGTCTGTTTTGCTGATTTTTTAGAATGAAGAGGGGTCGGTACTCATTTAGCCTACGTGGAAACAACCCGGCTGAATAAGAGCAAAGGTGTCAGTCGTTTTGCGGCAAGTACGTGAAAAGTAATTTTTAGTGAAAAAAGGAGAGAAGCTCTGTCCGCTTTACCACTTCTGCGACAGACTTGAGAGAGAGAGAGAGAGAGAGAGAGAGAGAGAGAGAGAGAGAGAGAGAGAGAAAGGTTCCTCGATCTTTGTTGTGATGTTTAATTTCTACACTATACCTTTTTCCTAATTTTCTTTGATTAATGACTCCCACGCCCAGCTTATTTATGCACCTTCCCAAAACTCCCTCGCCTACTCGCCAAGGAAATCCTGAACACATCTAAAATGGATAAAGTCCTTTCAGAGTTTAGAATGTTTTCTTTTAAAGGCAGGAGGTGCGGTGATGGTTGTTGTAGTTTGTTAATTAGCACTTTAAAACAAATTTTTATAACCATGATGTAATAATAGTATTGGATGCAGTCTATTTAAAATATCACAAATAAAATTGTATTTCCTTTCCGTCTTCTAATCGCGACTTGCCCTTACAACCCCATACCTCTCAGTAAGGGACATGTGTTTGTTGTGTATGTAGGAGTGTCTGTAACATGTGAGCGCGCTGTGAGTGTTGGCTACAGATCGACGCGCTTTGAGTTTGATTTAGGAATAAGGCGCGTATAGAATTCAGTATTATTCCTATCCTATCCTATCCTGTCCTAGTTCCGAGTTCGTAGGGGCACCACAGATGATCGTTTAACCAGCGTACCCCATCTTTCTCTGTCCTCAGCAACCCTGATTGTTTCGCTCAGTGTCAAACCAGTCCATTCTCGAATGTTGTCCTCCCACCTCTTTTTCGGTCTCCCTCTTCTTCTACCACCTTGCACTGTGCCTTGCAGGATGGTCTTTACAATGCCTGACGATCTGGTGACGTGGCCACACCATTAAGACGATAAGTACAAGATTTCTTCGTTCATTCATTTTGAAGAATACATGAAGGAATCCTAGTTGTTCTACTTTGCCCTTTTTTGTTTGTTGAACATTTTCTGATTAATTGGCAGTATTACGGACGTAAGTTTATTTTTTGATGACAATGATTTTGCTTGCGGTAATTGCGTTGTCGTCCCATATAAAAATGGCACTATTGGTAATCCTCGCTCAATCCGACCGCTAAGATTTGAAGTTTATGTAAACAGACAATGTGCCTTCCATACAGCGGTGCTAATTTTAGAATCAGGTTTGATGCTATTATTTTAATAGGCATATAAACAGATAACCGTTCTTTCGAAAGAAGTTTATATTTTGGCTTACATCTTTTCTTTTTTTTTTTTTAATTCCCCGATAGGCGACACTCGTGAATTTGAACAGGACATGTGACGCAGACATGTGTGATTTTGGGGACCCTTTAAAGAGCCGTCTTCCAGCTTCCTTTCACCTTCCTTTGATGACCCCCAACCTTCCTTTGATGATCCCCAACCTTCCTTTGATGACCCCCAACCTTCCTTTGATGATCCCCAACCCATCCCCCAAAACCTTCCCTCCTTCACGCTTTTCTCCTCCCCCCCACTCACCCCTCCCCTCCCACATCATCAATAGCATCTGTTGTAGCTACACATTAATTTTACAAAGCATTCGAGGCCATAGTTAATGAATAGGAGAGTTCAGCGAGTTCGCTTTCGTAGAAGTAACGAAATAATGCGTCTGTTTGAACATCGTTCTACAGTGCCTCAAAATAATATTACTTTAGGCCTAATTCTGCTTGTTGCTTGTTCGGCTGATTGCGTGATTTAATGAGCGTGTGGGAGTTGTTGGCTTTGTTGAACGTATTTTCTTTCTTTCTGTCTTTTCTGGGGGTTTATGTTTAGCATTAGGACAGATGGAAACACGGGAATGTCGTAGTAGGCCTACTTAATCGCTCTTCTCTAGCGCTCTTCAGCTCAAGACCTGTTTTAGGCGCTGGCGCACCATCGTATAACGCTCCGAACAACTGATGCCAGTCTGAGGAAGAAGAAGAAGATGATGATGAAAATTTTGATGGATGACGACGACGACGACGACGATGATGATGATGATGATGATGATGATGATGATGATGATGATGATGATGATGATGATGATGATGATGATGATGATGATGATGATGAAGATGGAGGGGGGAGGAGGCAGGAATTAGATGAATTAAAAAAAATTAATACTTGTAAGAGCAATGTATAAACACCACCACCATCATCACAACCCCCACCAACAAAAATCCCCCCGTGGGGGTGCCGGGGGTTTACTTTCAGTGTAAATAGTATTCCCACTTTCTGGAAATTTAGTGCTTTAAATTCCCACTGTTGCTGTCTTTCTCCTTTGTTCTTTCTCATTCCTCATTCTCATTCTATATCAATCTACTATACTATCTTCTTCTTCGCTAGACCAGTCACCTACCTTTTTTCTTGAAAACTCTTCCGGGACAATACGCCTCATTTGTGTATGAGGTCTGTTGGATCAGCTTGGGAATATTGGACTCTTTCTGCCACGTGGTCACTAGGGCTTCCTATGATGTTATTATTTAGCAATGTAGGCATTTTATATGTATGTGTTTTGTTGACATTGCATAATGATGTTTGTAATCTATTTTGTTTTTGTAAACGACGTTCGATAAATTAGAGTATAGCCTCAGCGTCCCCTGCGTGGGATGTCTTTATTGTAAAGTAACCGGCTGGTAGATTGCCTTCACTGTTACCTCTAGGGTTTGTTTGTTTGTTTGTTTTAATCAGTTTATAGTCCCCTCTCTTCCCGATAAGGATTTTCAGAGAGCAGATCTTTTATGCGGATCAGGGGTGAGTTCTCTTTCACTTCTCTGGTCCTGATTTGGCTCGGAAGAGTCCGCTGGACCTAAAGCAATAACCATGTAATATAATGTACCAACAACAATTACACGCTCAGTAACATCAACGACGACAACATCAATAACGACATTGAGTAAAAAATATCAGAGGAGATTAAAAAAAAAACAAAAAAAAAAACAGACAAACCAACAAGACTAAGCAAAACACAGACAAATAAGTATTCAGAAAATCTGTCAAAAATGAGGTAACGGCATTACACACAACGCCAACGCCAGACTAGCACATGCAACCCCCTCCATTCTGAGCGCGTCTGTTGTGTAGGGCTGTAACGAACAGATTCACGATGAAGAGCTTAGGTCTCACATGTGTATATGTAGTTTTGTTATATCTAGTTTGGTATTGGTCTAGCTTATTTATCCACGCGTTTCTCAGTATTGTAACGAAGAGAATAGAGGAGAGCTCGTGATATGGGGCGCTGTTCGATGAGTTGACACCACCTTCTTTCATTTATAATAATGTATTGTTACAGCGCAATTCCACACTGCAGACTCACGATCACTCAAGGCGCGCCCACACGCGTTACTTGTTCGGTCATTTGAATGAACATTGAGGTTCTACGCCCACGCCTACCATTGGCAAAACGGCAGGCCGGGATACTGCTACGATGGAGAGTGAAAAATGGCCACATTTATCTTGTCCAAGGAGGGATTCGAACTTGGGTCATCAGTGTGCCAGGCGAACAATCTACTACTGAACTACGGAAGTGCGTTTATTGAAACCTTGTTGATTATTGCATGACTGGCTTGTGCTTGCTTTTGTGCACGTCTTCGAGTGTGGATTGTGTATGCGCTAGCCTATGTAAGTTATTCATTATTTTACAAAGCGTGTCGCAGTTTGCCTGTATGGTTTATGCCTATTTGTTCTTTCTGGTTTATAGGTCTAACTCAGGCTTCGTTAGTAATGAACACTGTAAAATGAAAATATGGATTGACTCTCTCTCTCTCTCTCTCTCTCTCTCTCTCTCACTCTCTCTCATCATTCAAAGCAATCCCTATCGTTTCCATAGAAGAATAAGGTATTAAAATTCATTTAATTTATTTTTATTTTATTTCATTTTATTTTATTTTATATAACCAATGTCTATTCGCATCTGATATATTAGACAAAATCAGTTATGTTGTCGCCCTTCTTGGCATCGTCACGTCCATATCAGTGCTACCATTTACCTCAACCCCTATACTGAAAATAGCTACTTCCCCATAGCTAATGAATAATAATTAACGCCAAGACATTTCTAAATCATTATTCTTTTCTTACATGATGATTATGGTAATGATGTTGATGATCAGCATCATCATTCATCATTATCATCATCATCATGATTATTATTAATATTATTACTATTATAATTATTTTTTAAAATCATTATTATTATTATTATTATTATTATTATTATTATTATTATTATTATTATTATTATCATTATCATTATTATTATTATTATTATTATTATTATTATTATTATTATTATTATTATTCTATGGGTTCTGTACGAAAATGTTTGTGGGCATGTTATACCTATTTCTGCTTTCTTATTCTAAAAATAGCAACTTTTGTCAAAGCAATACACTCTTAATGCGTGTCACAACTTCTTCACAGATTCTTGTCCCTCCTACCTTGCTGATCTACTGTCTGTCTACTCCCCTTCACGCACTTTAAGATCATCTGCTGACACTCGCACACTCAAGGTTCCCGTCACCCGCACTAAGACATACGGCCAACGTGCATTCGCTTACTCCGCACCTAAGCAGTGGAACTCCCTTCCCTCCCATATCCGCAACATACAATCAACACAAGCATTCAAAAAGGCCCTCAAAACCCACCTCTTCAAACTTCACTATTCAGAATGATCTGTATCCCGCTGCCATTCTCTCCTCTTTGTCTCTGTCTGATCCGTAAGTGTATACACGGCTGTACATATTTATACTGTTTTTCCTCCTGGGCCTAACCGGGCATATAAATAGCTGTGAATATGTTTTTGCTATTCTATTTGTCTTTTCTGTCATTTGTGTACAAAGTTGTAAATTGTAATTTGTGTACATAAGTGTAAATAATTTGTACCCTTACTGTTCTGTCTTTTGGTGTATTGTAGCGAAAGCGATGTTTTATCGAGTGCATGTACTTATATGTAATGACTATGTAAAGCGTGGTGAGTCTGGTCATAGGCTGGAGTATCCGCTATATAAAAATCCGTTATTATTATTATTATTACTTCACAGTCCAGCGGGAAAGAGAGCCACGAAGCCAGCCAACCAGAGAGAGAGAGAGAGACAGAGACAGAGCCATAGAGACAAAGAGAGACAGAGACGGAGAGACAGACAGAGAGACTCTTCGTATTTGTACCTCAGTGATCCCGATAAACCCCCGTTGGGGTGCCGGGGGTTTCAGTATAAATAGTATCCCCACTTTCTGGAAATTTAGTGCTTTAAATTCCCACTGTCGCTGTTTTTCTCATTTGCTCTTTCTCATTCCTGCTCTGTTCTATCAATCTGCTATACTATCTTCTTCTTCGCTAGACCAGTCATCTACCTTTTTTCTTGAAAGCTCTTCCGGGACAAGACTCCTTATTTGTGTACAAGGTCTGTTGGATCAGCTTGGGAATATTGGACACTTTCTGCCAGGTGGTCACTAGGGCTTCCTATGATGTTATTATTTAGCAATGTAGGCATTTTAAATGTATGTGTTTTGTTCATAATTTATAATGATGTTTGTATTCTATTTTATT
The DNA here is from genome assembly GCA_036898135.1 of Oncomelania hupensis. Taxonomy (NCBI): domain Eukaryota; kingdom Metazoa; phylum Mollusca; class Gastropoda; order Littorinimorpha; family Pomatiopsidae; genus Oncomelania; species Oncomelania hupensis. Next base: position 39,106,887 of record CM072520.1, on the reverse strand, counting down.
TTTATAAACGGGGGTTCGATAAATTAGAGTACAGCCTCAGCGTCCCCTGCGTGGGATGTTTTTATTATAAAGTGACTTGCTGGTGGAGAGCTTTCAGTTTTACCACTAGGGTTGTTTCAGCAGATCTTTTATGCGGATCAGGGGTTGTCCGGTCCTGATTTGGCTCGGAAGAGTCCGCTGGACCTAAAGCAATAATCATGTAATGTGATCCCGATAAAAGAGCACCAGGTTTCATTGACCCCCACTGACCCTTTACCCCTGAAGGTCAAGGCACAATGACTCAAACTTACCCACACGCCCGCCTTGCCTTGCATAAGGAACCACATGGCCAAGCTCAAAACCTCACCGAGCAGACCAGCCTTCCAATCTACTGTAGCTCTGACTTACATGATTTACCATGCTGCAACAGTGGTTTTGAATCTGAAGACACTCGGAGGTGTAGGCCTACAGGCCGCGAAGATTTGGGATTCCAAACCTTCCACTAACTGCCCCGCTCACCCCAAACCCTCCATCCTCTTCCCACCTTCATCCGTCCTACCCCGACCTAGCGAGTCTTTCTAGAAGATGAAATATCGTTCATCGTCAAGATAAAACCCTTCGACCTCTGCTGACAGTCAGTCAGTAAATGAGAGTAGGCCAGGTAAAATCCAGAGGTAAATGACATCTCAAGTCTGGCTGGCTTGTACGTGTGTGTACGTGTGTGTGTGTGTGTGTGTGGGTGTGTCTGTGTGTGTGTTACTTCACTAATGGTATTGGATGCAGTCGATCTACATTTCAAAAACTAAAAATTGATTTTTTTCTTCCCTATTCTATAATAGCGATATCTTCAGGTCGCCGCGCTTTGAGTTCGATTGAATATAAAGCGCGTGATAGCATCCTGTATTGTTATTATACTTGTTGTTGTTGTTGTTGTTGCTTTATAATCATATAAACTAATAAGGCATTTCAGTTGCATAATTACTACAGCAGTTGTGCATTGTAACAGCCCTGTAAGAATGTCATGCTTGTAGTCTCTCAAAGACTCACCTTCACAGATGGATCTTGTGTGTTTTCTATTACGGGCATTCGAAAGATGAGAATGTAATCTTGTTCTTGCTGCTGCTGCTGCTGCTGCTGCTGCTGCTGCTGCTGATGATGATGATGATGATGATGATGATGATGATGATGATGATGATGATGATGATGATGATGATGATGATGATGATGTCGCTATTTTGTAAAAGCGATCTTTTGAGATCGATTGAAGAAAAAGTGCGTAACAGTATTATGTGTGCATGTATTCATGTATATAAAAACCTCACAGGGAGCTGATGCCTACCGAAAAATCAAAAACGACCTCCGAAAAGGCATGCGCACAGCAAAGGAGAGCTAGATAGAAGATCAAGGCCAGGAAATAGAGAACAATCTGAACAAGAACAACAGCAAGAAGGCCTACCAGACTGTGAAGCGGCTGACAAGTGTTACACAGCCCAAGTTTTCCACGATCCAAAGCAAGTCGGGCATATGTTTTACAGAAGAACAAGAAGTCTTGGATAGGTGGACAGCGTACAGCTCTGACCTTTACAACCACACACCAAACGGAGACCCATCAGTTCTAGCATGTCCCGAGAACAGAGAAGAAGAAAAAATCATCCCAATTCTGCGAGAAGAAGTTGAGGCAGCAGTGCAATCGCTGAAGAACGGGAAGTCAGCGGGACTAAACAACATACCTGCGGAACTGCTTCAAGCAGGAGGAGAAGCGACGATTGGCGCCCTCACCATTATCTGTAACAAGATCTGGCAGAGTTTGGAGTGGCCCACACCGTGGACCCAGTCGCTTGTCATCACTCTTCCAAAAAAGGTAACCTTCAGAAGTGTGTAAATTACCGCACCTAGCAAGATCCTCCTGAAAATAATACTCAACAGATTGGAACCCCAAGCTGAACAAATCATAGCTGAAGAACAAGCAGGATTTAGGGCAGGGCTAAGTACCACTGAACAGATTTTCAACCTTAGAATAATGTGTGAGAAATACCTACAGCACCAACAACATTTATATTATGTGTTCGTAGACTTCAAAAAGGCGTTTGACCGAGTCTGGCATGCAGCTCCGTGGGCAACCATGAGAGTGTACTACATCAGCCCTACAATTATTGAAGTCATCAAAAGCCTGTATGAAAAGGCTACCAATGCAGTCCTCCATAACAAAGCCTTCGGAAACTGGTTCAGAATAACAATCGGTGTGCGTCAAGGATGCCTACTTTCTCCAACACTCTTCAACAACTTCCTAGAGCGCATCATGCCAGATGCCCTTGCAGATCACGAAGGCACAGTCATCATAGGGGTAGAATAATCTACAACCTTCGTTTTGCAGATGACATTGTTGGATTGGCTGGAGAGGAACAAGAACTTGAAGAGCTGGTACAGAGGATTGACACCACCTCTAGAGCCTATAAAATGGAAATAAGTGCAGCGAAGACCAAAATGATGACGAAACAACACCAATGGCATCAACTGGGACGTCAAAGTCCAAGCCAAATCCCTCAACACAGTGTATAGCTTCAAATATTTAGGAGCCATTGTATCAGACAATAGGTCCCGACAGGAAGTCCTCTCCAGGATCGCACAAACAACTGCTGCCATGGCAAGGTTGAAGCCCATTTGGAAAGGCAGGACCATCAGTCTACATTCCAAGGTAAGACTGCTGGACTCCCTTGTCATCTCCATCTTCCTATACGCTTGCGAAACATGGACCCTCACAGCAGATCTACAACGAAAAGTACAAAGCATGGAGATGAGGTGCTACAGAAGACTTCTGGGCATTTCCTATACCCAGCACATCACCAACGACGAAGTCCGACTCCATCACACAAGCCATTGACAAGACAATGACCTGCTCACAGTGGTGAAGAAACGGAAACTCCGATAGTATGGCCACGTCACCAGATCATCAGGCCTTGCAAATACCACACTTCAAGGCACGGTCCAAGGAGGTAGAAGAAGAGGGAGACCAAAAAAGAGGTTTAAGGACTACATTCGAGAATGGACTGGCTTGACATTGAGCGAAGCCATGAGGGTTGCTGAGGACAGAGAAAGATGGAGTACGCTGGTTAAACGACCATGTGTGTTGCCCCAACGACCTCCGAGTTACGGGATTGAATATGATAGGATAGGATAGGATATTTGTATGTATATATGTATTTGTGTATGCATGTATTTATGTATTTAAGTATGTATGTACATAGTAGTAGTAGTAGTAGTAGTAGTAGTAGTAGTAGTAGTAGTAGTAGTAGTAGTAGTAGTAGTAGTAGTAGTAGAAGACACAAGAAGCAACAAAAACACTAGTTAGCGCATGCATTCTGTCTAGATTGGATTATTGTAATTCACTCCTTGTAGGTTGCACACAGAAAGTCCTTAGACCTCTTCAGCAAGTCCAAAACTCTGCAGCTAAACTCATCTTCAAAGCACGGAAATCACAGCATTGCACGCCTCTCTTTCAAGAGCTACACTGGCTCCCAATTGAACAACGAATTAAATATAAAACCTCATGTCTCTGCTACCACATCATCTCTGGAACTGCTCCTAGCTATCTTTCTGAACTTTTGACTGTCTATGTTCCTTCTCGGTCTCTCCGCTCCTCTGCAGATGAAAGGATGTTCCGTGTACCAGAATACCACAGGGTGAGACACGGTGGTAGAGCTTTCAGTTTCTTCTCCGTTCAGACCTGGAACTCGCTACCTCGGTCCGTCCGTCAGAGTCCTTCACTAGCGTCTTTTAAAACGAACTTGAAGACGCATCTTTTGAGAGAGGCCTGTTCTTAGGCGCCATGAGTGAGTGTTGTTAGTTATTTTTGGTGTTGAGATGTATATGTGGTTGCGTGTTATTGACCAATGTACGCATGTTGTGTTTCCATTTGTTTGTGTAAAGCGCTTTGTGATTTTGGAAAGCGCTGTATAAATTGCCTGTTATTATTATTATTATTATTATTATTATTATTATTATTAATATTATTATTATTATTATTATTATTATTATAGGGGTGTCGGATAGTGCAGTGGTTGGAGCACTCGCTACTGTGTCGAAAGTGAAGCACCGTCCGGTGCGGTTAGCACTTGGATGGGTGACCGCTAAGGCGTGCGTGAAGCGACAAATAACAACGCCCCCAGTTGACTCAACTGTGACTGAGTACCTACCCTCTTGAGGGTGGGGAAGGCAAAGGCAGCGAGGGAGAGAGTTGGGCATCGCCCTCATTACGCTGGCCCAAGATAAGTGTGATCTCCAACATCACACTCCCCTACGGCCACAAGGCTATGGGACTACCTTTACCTTTTTTTTTACCTTTTTTATTATAATTATTTTTATTATTATTATTATTATTATAGTATAGCTGCTGTTGTTGCTGTATGTTATATGTTTTACCTGTTGTTGATGTAGTTGTAATTGTTGCTGTTTTACATATCTATCTATCTATCTATCTATCTATCTATCTATCTATCTATCTATCTATCTATCTATCTATCTATCTATCTATCTATCTATCTATCTATCTACCTACCTACCTACATAACTATCTCACGCAAAAAGCAATGCATTAATGAAAACTTCAGGCCTGTCAACAGGGTGATTGAAACGTAATTCCTGATTACAGAGGTTTTATAATTTGTATACAATACTGCTGCATGTGCCTGATCCAAATGACATTGTGATCCTTACAGTGGTGGAATGCAATGATAGGTCTGTGATTTCATCACACACACATATTTGCAATACATCACAAATGGGTTCATTTAAGAATTTAGGAATCAGAAAGTCATTTTTTGGATGGAAAAGGATTAGGGCAAGGGTCAGGGATAGCTCTGCAACTAACCCTTACCCGAACCCTTTGCTAAAAAGTTGATCTAGTTCGTCTCCTATAGGCGACGAAATAGGTCGAACTTTCTTCAAAATTTCGAAAACTGACTGTATGTTCTCCGTCCCGGATAGAGCACTCCTTTGTACTTAAAACACTCTCATGCACTACAACTGCACTCCCATGCTCTAATAGAGCACACCCGCGCACTTAGAAAAAAGTGGGGTCCTGGAGAAAAGTGGGTTCCAAGCACATAAACCCATTTGTTACTAAGAAAGACATTTGTGCGTTTTTTCAAGTGCACACACACACACACACACACACACACACACACACACACACACACACACACACAGAGTGACCACAGCGTACTGTTACAGGATCTTTATCAATAGTCGATTCAGCACCGATACTTGAATCTTAATAAGTGTAACTCGAATTCGTTTATCCACACAGCCTGCTCACTCATCAACAAGGCAGGAGTCGTCGTATACTCAGCAAATATCAGCAACGGCATACAAAATTGCTTTCCAAAAATCACTTCAAAAAAATTTTTTTTTTCAAGCACTTATTTAAATAGTCTTTTTGCAATCCAGTAAAGCTTAGAACATTCTAGCATGACGCAATAAAACCCACTCAAAATAAAACTCCTCACCGGAACTATGCACTGTCTTACGTCATAGAACGTTTCTCAGTTTAGGAGCTATCCCCGAATAGATCTGGAAACTTTGATCGATAACAAACAAGTAATTTCCAGACAATTCTCCACGCTACTACAACCATATCGATCAACGAAAATGATCAACATGATACAAAGTGTTTTTTTTTCTAGCAACAGTTTAAAAATCAAATCAAAGGTAAATACACGCTAACTTCGCACGCTTTGCAAAAATAAAATGCCGATGATGGCCCCTCATCTGACGCTTGGTATTACGTCTGCTCAGCTCGCCCACGCCGTTCCAGGGGCCGGGCCGTCCTCTCGTCAATGTTTACGTTATTGTTTACTCATTCTTGAATAGCGCTTTTCCAGCTCAAGAGCAACTCAAGGCGCTGGCCGATACAAAATCTAACTCGAGCCGCCGCAGTTGCATGCAACCTTTGTGAGCATTGTCTGACGCCCAGAAAACTGAGTGAAAATCCATGGCAACCGGGCTGGGGGAAATGGGACCTAGTCCGCGCTGGTTGTGTTCTGGGTCGCCAGCACTCACCCGTCTAGGACATGAGCGTCAGGATCTTCGAAGTCCGTGCGATGAAATGCGTGCGTGCACAGACTAGACCTCGGTTTATACTGTCGTCCGAAGGAGTGGAGATGAACTTCCGAGGTCAGCAATTGCATTCTACTTCCGTTAGGGTCACAATGCGTTTTGTCACAAGTATATCAACTAACAAGTTAGTATCTCTCTTCTATGTCTCTATCGACGTGCGCGTACAACCGGTTGCTTCCCTTTACATGCTTTTCGCTCCATAGAGCGTCATCGGCCTGAAATAACTTTTTAGAAACTTCAAAACCCAGGGGAATTATGGGTAGGGAAATGCTTTTCTGAAATGACGTCGGCCAAATCCTTCTTTAGTTTCTTTGCTCGAGCAAAGGCAATCTCATAGGTATGAAGCACTTCGTCCATTATAACTCCATCGCTGATAATACTGCTGACAAGTTTCTGCCTTTGTTCACTACCAGAAATATGCAGTTCCTCTCCCAACTTTCGTTTCATTTCAGCGAGAACAGATTTCCCAGAATTCTCTATTCTATTTTTAGGTTTGGGATATTCCCGTCTCAGCTTGTGGCTAAAACCAATGGCAACGGGACCACCGCACGTCGACTTGGGGCAATACGAGATACTAACTTGTTTGTTGATATACTTGTGGTTTTGTTTATACTAGTTACACCAGTGTTAATGGGGAGGTACATTTCAACCCTTATGTTCATGCAGACACTAACCTACCTATCGACTTTCCTATCTATGCTGACCAGCGAACAACCCAACCACAAACAAATCACCAAGCAGACAACGCAATAACAGTTTATCAATACAAAACTACAAAGCAGAAAGCTGGCATCAGGGGGAACCAAATCCCAAAAGAGCCCTACTGCCCACAGTGATTATTATTTCAAATGAAGACAAGATCAGTGTAACAATTGAAACCCGGGTTTCAAACGGGATCTACTGTTTGTTTACCAAGGGTTGTCCTGAAAAGCATGCTATAGTCAGACATGCGTGCAAGATCATCCTTTTTACTTTTGGTCTTTTTTTTCTTTTTCTTCAAACAAATCAAATGTAGTCTACATCTCATGTATGCTGTTATTCCTTTTTTTTTTTAGAAGGACCCAGTTCGACGGTTTAATTTACTTTTGGCGAGAAATGGTTTACCCAAAGCTTCGCATTGTTATCATATTACGCAATGATAATGTGGAGTTTCGTGGCTCACACCAACCGCTAATGTTGGAATTTTCCATTTCGGTTGTGACAGCGAGTGATTTCCCCTGATTAAGGGTACATAGAACACTATAGCGCTGTTTCATAATGAAAGCGAAAGTGGCGGATCGGTTGCGGCCCTTGGGTTCGGCTAGTTCCGGTTGAAGCAAGAAAGATGGAGGGTTATATAAATTATATTTCTCTTGTACAATCGTTCAAATTTTACTCAGGATGGCTGCTTGCCTAAACATTGATTGCTGATTTGTTTGTTCAGTAGGCCTAATTCGTTTGTCAGTGACCTACATTCACGAGAAATTCGAAGTCTCTTTCTTTTTCTTTGCTTTAATTTTTTAATTGAGAAATTTTAATTTTGCAGTTTATCTAGAAGATAACATTATTATACAGTAGAATAATTTTTGTTTTTAATTCAGTGAAGCAACTGCAATTATGTCTTATTATTTTCAGTCTTTCAGTTGTTATTATTATTAGTTGTAGTAGTATTGTTATTATTATTATCATTATTACCATATATTAATTATTAGTTGTCTGTTGGTGCTGCTGTTGTATTATTATTATTAATATTAGTTGTAGTTGCATTGTTATTATTATTATTTTTATAATTATTAATTACTCTAATGATTACGATTATTATTAATATTTTGATGATTATTTTGTATTATTACTCTTATTATAATGATTATTATTATTATTATTATTATTATTATTATTATCTAGGATGGATCTAAGGCATGGGAGAATGGGTGAGTGTTGTAGTTGTGTATACATATACTGTGTTGTTTGTAGATTATAGTCACACGACACTTTCGCATATAGGTGACTACTGGACCGATTTATACTGACACCAGCGGGCCAGTTGTTGGTAAAGGGGAAAATAATATGATCACACGTTGACCAATCCGGGATTCGAACCAGCGACCTTTCGGTTACTAGCAAGACGCTCTTACCAACTGAGCTACCCGGCCCCACTATATACTGTGGAATAATTATCTGTGTGTTAAATGTGTACGCATGGGTATGTGGCTGGTTATCTGTTTATGCATGTGTGTTAGTGTTTATAGATTTGTATTTTGGTATGGAAGTTGTTTTTGATAGTATATCAAATGTATCAATATTGTATGTCCATGTTTGTAATAATTTTGATGTTGTTATTTCCTTCCTTATTGCACTGCTAAACAAATATCCATGCCTTGTGTTTGGACAATAAAGAATCTTGAATCTTGAATCTTGAATCTTATTTTACATTGCAGGCCGAAAAATGGCGACTAATTTAGTCGCCATGGCTAGTGAAAAAAAATTGGCGACTAAAAAAAAAACTTTAGTCGCCAAATGCGAGTACGCTAAAATGAACTTTTTTTTAGTTTGGCTAGTAAAATTTTTAGTTTGGCTAGTAAAATTTTTAAGTTACTAGCCAAAGGCTAGTGGGACCTTTTTTTCATTTTCAGGGCTGCATTGTTGTAATCTTTTCGAATCAGTCGCAAACGTTGTTCCCACAGTGGTTTCAGTGTTTTGTTAGCTGGTAATGTGTGTAACTTGACAATGCGCCCTTCAATTACTTTTCCTGCGAAATTAGGGCAGCAAACGCAATACTGTTTTCCTCCGCCACAAGTCTTCCGTCTACGTTCGGCCATGCTTAATACTCAACCGGAACTAGCCGGTGTCCGTGGCATAGGTGAAGGCAGGGCCGGATAACTCTATCTGCACTAGTTTTGCAACAGCGCTATAGCCCTGTGACCTTTTGACCCTATTTTTGAGTGAACAACGAAGCTGATCGGTTCTGTCTTTTACCGGGTTTGGCAGTTGTTGTTGTGCTCCTGATTTGGCTCTTGCCAGTCCGCTGGACCCTAAAAACACTGAATATTTATCCACACTGTTGGCTGACTAACCAACGGGCGTGGCTATTAGTTGGCACAAAAAAAACTACGGAATTTATGCATTTAACAAATAAATATACTTTGGAAAGAGTTATATTTTGTTGTAAGCTTTATTTTCCCAGTAAGGCAACACTCACTGTGATGTTAAAATGATCTGTCGAGGGGGCGTGGTTAATGTGCTATCCTATCCTATCCTATCCTATCCTATCCTATCACAAGTATATCAACTAACAAGTTAGTATCTCCCTTCTATGTCTCTGTCGACGTGCGTGTATCACCGGTTGCTTCCCTTTACATGCTTTGCGCTCCATAGAGCGTCGTCGGCCTAAAATAATTTTTTAAAAACTTCAAAACCCCGGGGAATTATGGGTAGGGAAATCTTTTTCTGAAATGACGTCGGCAGGACTCTTCGCGATTGGTACATGGCACACGAGACACACGCACAATGGCGTCACAAGAAGATTGGTTAGATCTGAATTCGTCTCATTTGACCTCGCATGCTGCTGGAAAACAATGCAATTTGAATTTGCTTTCAAAAATCAAAACAGACCGAGACCACAACAAAGTACAACGAGCCAAGGCGACGCAAACACTCAAGGCCGACAGAACAAAAAGCACACAAAATACAAAAGGTAAGTACCCGTGACCATACGGTCAATAAAGTAGGCCTAACCACCATTGCAAAACAGGATTGATCATCACCATGATTGAATTTTTCCACCCCACCTTCCAATCGGTACGGAATCGAACATATGCTCAAATCATCATATCTTTGACAGAACTTTCATGTGCATTATACAGTGTGATTCAAGCGATAAATGAACCATCACATAGAAGCGATCTGAGCAGCTGACTCAATGACAATGGCGAACAATCGTTCACTGAGATTCACGATCGCCTGCACTGAGCTCACATACATGTGTGCATGTTTCTATAAATCCATCGTGTTCTCCTTCGATAATTGAGCAAAGCCTTGGTTCACTACCAGAAATATGCAGTTCCTCTCCCAACTTTCGTTTAATTTCAGCCAGCACATCTTCGCGAGAAATGGCGACCATGACTTCAACCGTAGCTAGTTATCAGTTACTTCCCTTGAACAGATTTCCAAGAATTCTCTATTCTATTTTTAGGTTTGGGATACCCTCGTCTCAGCTTGTGGCTAAAACCAAGGGCAACGGGACCACCGCACGTCGACTGGGGACAATAGGAGATACTAACTTGTTAGTTGATATACTTGTGATCCTATCCTATCCCGTAACTCGAAAGTCGCTGGGACACCACCGAGGATCGTTTAACCAGTGTACTCCATCTTTATCTGTTCCCAGCAACCCTCGTGGCTTCTCTCAGTGTCAAGCCAGTCCATTCTCGAATGTTGTCCTCCCACCTTTTTTTCTGTCTCCCTCTTCTCCTGCATCCTTGCACTGTGCCTTGCAGGATGGTCTTTGCAAGGCTTGATGCTCTGGTGAAGTGGCTATACCGTCGGAGTTTCCGTTTCTTCACCACTGTGAGCAGGTCACTGTGTTGTCCAATGGCTTGTGTGATAATCTGTCGAACTTGGTCGTTGGTGATGTGCGGAGATAGAAAATGACCAGAACTCTTCTTTAGCACCTCATCTTCATGCTTTGTATCCTTTGATGGTCGTTGTAGGTTTGCTGTTAGGGTCCGTGTTTCGCAAGCGTATAGGAAGATGGAGATGACAAGGAAGCGCAGCAGCCTTACCTTGGAGTGTAGCCTGATGGTACTATCTTTCCAAATGGGCTTCAACCTTGTCATTGCAGCAGTTGTTTGTGCAATCCTGGAGATGACTTCCTGTCAGGACCCATTGTCTGATACAATTGCTCGTAAATATTTGAAGCTGTACACCGTGTTGAGGGATTGGCCTTGGACTTTAATGTTGATGCTGTTGGTGAGGTTGGTCATCATTTTGGTATTCTCTACACTTATTCCAAAGTCTCTGGAAGTAGTGTCAGGCCTCTGTACCAGCTGTTCAAATTATTGTTCCTCTCCAGCCAATCCATCAATGTCATCCGCAAAACGGAGTTTGGAGATTGCTCTACCCCTATGCTGGCTGTGCCTTCGTGATCAGCAAGGTGCATCTGACATGATGCGCTCCAGAAAGGTGTTGAAAAGAGTGGGAGAGAGTAGGCATCTTTGACGCACACCGATTGTTGTTTTGAACCAGTTTCCGATGGCGCTGTTGTGGAGGACTGCACTGGTAACCTTGTCATACAGGCTTTTGATTACTTCAATAATGTTAGGGCTGATGTTGTACACTCTCATGGTTGCCCACAGAGCTGCATGCTAGACTCGGTCAAACGCATTCTTGAAACCTACAATTGCATGATATAGATTTTGTTGGTGATGCAGGTATTTCTCTCAGATTATTCTGAGGTTTAAAATATGCTCAGTGGTACTTCGCCCTGCCCTGAATCCTGCTTGTTTTTCAGCTATGATTTGTTCAGCTTGGAGGTTCAACCTGTTGAGTATTATTTTCAGGAGGACTTTCCTTGGATGGCTGATGAGGCTGATGGTGCGGTAATGTTCACACTCTTGACGGTTACCCTTTTTGGGAAGAGTGATGACAAATCACTGGCTCCATTGTGTAGGTCACTCCCCACTCTGTTGTGGGGGCATCAATCATCGCTTCTCTTCATGCTTGAAACAATGTGGGTCTCTTTAAAGAAGAAAATCAGAAGAGATTGGGGGTTTTACTCTCGCTGTCCCTTTGCCCATCATACCATAATGGGTTGTGGGTGGATGTCACGTGGCTACAAGATTTGTTCGTTTTGCGACATTACAAAACATTCAAACCAAAGCTTTGCCTTCAGTAAAAGTATTACATCGCAAAACAAATTTGACTTACGAGGGATTGTTTTTGTAGTTTTTTTTTTCAATTATAGAAAACACACTACATGTAGCACGCACACCATATTCTTGTTATGCTGTCTTGTGGCTGAAAAGGCACTCCCTATTAAACATTGCTGATAACTGTTGTACACAGCACTGCATTTGCATGAAAGAAGTCGCACTAGTAGACCTGTAACTGCTGATCTCTGTTTTTATCTCACTGTGGTAAAGGCGGATTCACCTCTTGATTGTACATTTGTATGCTGTATACTTTTATTATAAACTGTCATTGGGCCAATAAAGTTAATTATACGATACGCCTCACTACAGTACTACAGTAAACCCAAGTATAATGTACGTAACTTTGGGTAAGTATTTCTGAAAGAACATTAAAGTTTACCGTCCACATCCACCATTGGCGATATGGCAGACGGGGATAACCATCAGGGAAGAGGGGGAAGAGGCCTGATGATAATAATAATAATAATAATAATAATAAGAAGAAGAAGAAGAAGAAGAAGAAGAAGAAGAAGAAGAAGAAGAACAACAACAACAACAATAATAATAATAATAATAATAATAATAATAATAATAATAATAATAATAATAATAATAATAACAACAATAATAACAATAACAGCAACAACAATAACACAACAATACTAATAATAACAACAACAATAATAATAGCAACAACAACAATAATAATAATAATAATAATAATAATAATAATAATAATAATAATAATAATAATAATAATAATAATAATAATAATATAATAATAATAATAATAATAATAATAATAATAATAACAATAATAGTAACAACAACAATAATAATAACAACATCAATAATAATAATAATAATAATAATAATAATAATAATAATAATAATAATAACGACAACAATAATAATAATAATAATAATAATAATAATAATAATAATAATAATAATAATAATAATAATAATAATAATGGGTGCTAGATACGCGCTATTCCCCAAATCACCAATCAGGCTCAAAACGCGGCGATCTGTACCAACATACACGCTCACATGTTTTAAACACTCTCATACACACCAAACACATTATCTATCACTCACACGTGTAAAGGCAGGGAGATCGCTATTAGAAGACGGACAGAAATTGTAAGTTTTATTTGTAAAATATTAGATTGACTGCATCCAATACCAGTACTGAATGCAGGAAGGAAACCGGAGTTCCCGGAGAAAACTTTCGGTGACCTCAATAGTCTCTCAAAGTCACATACTTTCGCCCCTTGCGGGAATCGAACCCCCAACCATCGACATAGGAAACCGGCGACCAACCCACTGCGCCACGAGGCCACCCCTAAATTAACACTGAACCACCAGAGCAATCATACCGCTAAGAGGGACTGTGGGGAAAAGGGCTACTTTCATCTTGCTCACCAGTGGATTCGAACCTGGGTCATCGGTGTGCCAGGCGAACGCTCTACCACTGAACTACGGGGATGGGTCGTTATTACATAACACGCGTCTACACTATGTACATGTATAAGTACATTGACTGGATTAACCACGGTGCTAGTGTCTTCAGTGCGATAGTGAAGAATTCTTTCTTGTCGTGAGGTAATTACCACCTATCCGTGCTCCTTTGATGACGAAATGAGACTGTGACAAATTACGCTGAGAAAGACGAGACTGCGGCACTGTACTGCGGATTCAGCAAAAGTCCAAATTCAGGCTAGTACTGGTCTGGGTTCGTTCGTTGATGAAATGAGTTTGGGTGTCTCAGTCGGGTATTAGGTGCTAGTTCGGCTTCGGTCGAATGTTCGTTCGAGGTCTTTGTTTTTTATGAGTCTGTTAAAATATTACTGAGGAAAACGACACTTCGGATTAAGCAAAAGTTCAAATTCAGCTGAGTTAAATTCGGTTGAGTAGTCTACTTCCGTGGGTTTACTTGATGATGAAACGAGTTTTGGTGTCTCGATCACAAGAGTTGTCATTAAGCGTTAGTTCGGATTCGGAGGAATGTTCGTTTGTTGAATCTGTGAAATTATCACTGAGAAAGACACTAGAATATCTGGACTTCTAATGCGGATTGTGTAGTGTGTTCCGAATCGGTCGAACTTTAGATGCAGGTTCAGATTTTGTATAATATAAATCAGTAGGCTTGTTCTGACAAGTCCATAAAAAGCTAAATAAATGAATAAAAGATTTTTTTTAAACACGGAGAAAGAACAAATACTATGCATATGTCAAGATAAAAGTACCTATCCTATCCTATCCCGTACTCGTAGGTCGTTGGGGCACTCGCTGAAGAAGGAAAAGTCAGCGGGAGTGGATTAGATACCTGCAGAATTTCTTCAAGCAGGAGGAGAAGCGATGATTGCCGCCCTCACCATTATCTTTAACAAAACCTGACAGAGTGGGGAGTGGTCTACACCATGGACCCAGTCGCTTGTAATCACTCTTCCCAAAAAGGGTAACCTTCAGGAGTGTGAAAATTACCGCACCATCAGCCTCATCAGCCACCCAGCAAGGTACTCCTAACAATAATACTCAACAGGTTGAAACCCCAAGCTGAAAAAATCGTACTGAAGAACAAGCAGGATTCAGGGCACGGCGAAGTACCACTGAACAGATTTTCAACCTCAGAATAATCTGCGAGAAATACTTACAGCACCAACAACATCTATATGATGTGTTTGTATACTTCAATATAGCGTTTGACCGAGTCTGGCATGAAGCTCTGTAGGCAACCATGAGAGTGTACCACCTCAGCCCTAACATTATTGAAATAATCAAAAGCCTGTATGACAAGGTTACCAGTGCCATCCTCCACAACAACGCCATCGGGAACTGGTTCAGAACAACAATCGGTGTGCGTCAGGGATGCCTACTCTCTCCAACACTCTTCAACATCTTCCTAGAGCGCATCATGCCAGATGCCCTTGCAGAATAACAAGGCACAGTCAGCATTGGGGGTAGAGCAATCTCCAACCTCCGTTTTGCAGATGACATTGATGGATTGGTTGGAGAGGAACAAGAACTTGAACAGCTGTTACAGAGGCTTGACACACCTCCAGAGCCTATGGAATGGAAATACGTGCAGAGAAGACCAACATGATGACCAAAAACACCAATGACATCAACACAGACATCAAAGTCAAGGCCAATCCCTAAACTCAGTGTAAGTTCAAAAATACATGGAGAAATAAAAGAAACGTTGTTGTTGGTGTTGCTGTTGCTGTTGTTTTGTTGTTGTTGTTGGTGTTACTGTTGTTTTGTTGTTGTTGTTGTTCAAAAGATTATTTCGTCTTATCTCAAGAATAACAGAACCGAATTACATCGTTTTTACCTTCTCGATACTTTAACTACTGCTAGGCATGTTATATTGTTAGTATTTGTACTTTCTCAAAGGTCAAGGTCATTTGGCTTCACCATTGTCAAAACACGTTTTGAGCTGTATCTAAAAATCGGCTGGTCCTATTTTGATAATGTGTTGCTTGCAAATAGTTAAATTAGTGGCCTATCACTCAACGATTTTCTTTTGCTTCGTTAGGTGGATTGGATTCGAATTTTTTCACATATTTCTCAGCCGAGTGGGTGAAAATTTGGGTTGCTTTCTCCACTGAATGCACGGCAGCATCCGCGCTTAGAACACCCCAGTATCATAAAAGACAACTTAACCTTTATTCCATTCTTCATAGACGTAGTAATAAATAACAATAAACAATTCTGTACTGTTTATTTAGCCAGGTGGTGGAAAGAACCTTACGTGGCGAATTACAACAGCAGCAGCAGTAATTACAACAGCAGCAGCAGTTACACAAGCAATAGTAGCAGCAGTATGTTATTTTATTTTTAATATTTAATACTGGCAATTTGATATAGCCATATGTCCAACAGCTCTTTGCGGCTTACAATGATGCCACGCTCACAAACTACATACACACTACACACGCAGTTTAAAAGACATCGTTGTAAAACCAAAACAGAAAAACCGCAAACCAAGAAACATTAAACACAAGCAACAAAGAAGCAAGAAATGGAGCACCCACACACACACGCACACACACACACGCACGCACACACACACGCACACACAAACACACTCTCGCGCCAACCCACACGCACACACACACACACACACACACACATTCATCTTCCTTCTCCTATAGACGCCTCACACCCCGAACAGTTACAGGTGTACGATATCAAGCCTTGCAAAGACCATCCTGCAAGGCACAGTGCTAGGAGGCAGAAGAAGAGGGAAACTGAAGAAGAAGTGGGAGGACAACATTCGAGAATGGACTGGCTTGACACTGAGCGAAGCCATCAGGGTTGCTGAGGACATAGAAAGATGGAGTACGCTGGTTAAACGATCATCTGTGGTGCCCCAACGACCTCCGAGTTACGGGATAGGATAAGATAGGATAGAATATTAAATGAGCACAATATTGTTACCTGGAACAATCTCCATTTTTGCATTACATGTGTGTTTGTTTTGCACGTGTGTGTAGGGGTACGAAGGAATTAATGCCAGATCATCTAAAACCTCAGTTGATAGAGTGGCGAGCTCGTGTTACAAAGGCTGCGGGTTCGATTCTCGGTGGCCCGGACATAAACATTGGCTTTGAGCACTGGCCATTTTACTGTTGCTATTAGTCTGTAGGTTGTTTCAGAATATTGTTTCCCTTCTCCCCAATCCCCGGTTGCCTAGGGTTGTGCTCAGTCGGATGAGCGTCAGGCGCAGACAGTGCGCCTAAGGCAGCAATTGAGCGTCTCGGGCGGCTTGAGTTACATCCTGTATTGGCCAGCGCCTTGAGCAGCTCTTGAGCTGAAAAATCGCTATATAAGAATTATGAAATAGTAATAATAAATAATAATAATAAAATCACAAAATGCGTAGAGGTCTAAAATGAAATAAATAGTAGCATCAGTAGTAGTAAAAGCAGCAACATTAACAGCAGAAGTCATGGCAGCAGTGACAGCAACAATTAAAAAAAAAGAGTAGAAAGTGGAAAAACTGCAGTAGCGGCAGAAATCTCCAACCTCGATGTCTCCGGCAGTAGGCCTAAACGCAAAGCGACTATTGACTCGTCATAGAACAGTTGCAATGAGGCCTCTTCAACGCAGTGCAACTTTAATGAAAATATTCCCCCCGCTTCTGGCTACAACGCTGCCTCCTCAATGACGCTATCGATCTTGTAATCGATTTGGAGAGGGTCTCTTCGTTACAGGCCTGCTCCCATCTCGCTTTCAAACTTCTCGCTTTGCTCGTCAACTTCCGAGAGGACGCGGGACATTAGCACCCGGTATTCACAGCTCGGTAGTGCCGTACACCTTGGGCATTTTATACATGAAGAGTCAGATAACTAAATCAATCAATAAGCAAGTTGCAAGGGAGACAACAGGTGTAGGTGTAACAAAGCAAGGTCAACTCGCGCTTCTCTAAAAGCAGTTGCACTTGCCAGCTGGAAGTGCTTCTGAAGGCACTGGCAGAAACAAAGAAAACAAACAACAACAGTCTAAATGAAAGCCGCCCAAGGCGCCAACTCGCAGCATCAAGCGCACTGTCAGGCGCCTCAGACAACTGAGCCACTATCAACGACCATTCATCACCGTGATCACCACCGTCGTCAACATTGTCATCATCATCATCATCATCATCATCATCATCATCATCATCATCATCATCATCATCTAATAATTATCTTCATCATCTAATAATATTCATCATCATTATCATTACCATCACCATCAAGATTATCATCATCGTCGTCGTCATCATAATCACCGTCGTCATCGCCATGATGGTCATCGTTGTCGTCATAATCATCATCATCGTCGTCGTCATCGCCATGGTGGTCATCGTTGTCGTCATAATCATCATCATCATCGTCGTCATCATCATCATCGTCGTCGTCATCATCATCGTTATCGTCATGATTGTCATCGTCGTCGTCATTATCATCATCATCATTATCATCGTCATCATCATCATCATCATCATCGTCATCATCATCATCATCCATCGGTTTTTATAACTCGCACATCTGTTTCCGTGAACCAACCCTGTTGCTCAGCGGTAAGAGCGTTTGCCCTGCACACTGATGACCCAGGTAGGAACTCCGTGTTGGGCAAGTTAAAAGACAGTGGCCATTTTTGATCGTTCATCTTCGCAGTATGAATGTTCAGTTGGGTCATTCAGTGTTGATCTAGGTCTAGCCCCCCTCTCCCTCGGGATGCTTATCCCCGTCTGCCACATCGTCATTAAAATAAGACGCGCCAGTTGTAAACTAGGAAACTGTGGGTCGTCACTGACTTTGAAATACCAGGACGGTGCGAGACTCTAACACTGGGACTATCATTGCGCGACTTCTTGCGGCGGAAAGGTTCCTTGTAACATCAATAAAATCCCATTGCACCCTCCCGCTCTTCAAACGCTTTCTGCATTTCCCATTTCCAGCTCCTACTTTCTGTTTGAGGGAGGGAGACTGGGGAGAGAAGAGGGAGAAGGGGATGGGAGATGGGGCGTGATGAAAGAAAATGAGAAGAAGTCAGAGAGAGAGAGAGAGAGAGAGAGAGAGAGAGAGAGAGAGAGAGAGAGAGAGAGAGAGGTATGCTAAAACGCTTCGTCGGGAGTTACGAACAAATTGAAGTATAGGCTACAATACCTTTGATAAACATTGTATCTACAACAGCACTGACACAAGGGTATATTGAAATAAAAGATTGTCATTTGCAATTGTATGCTTTAAGGCCTGAAACCGCATATACTTTAGGATGTTGGTTTTCTATGTTGAAGGTTGCGAGTTCGAACCCCGAATAGTGCAAAGACATTGTCACGTGGGGTTTATGGGCTCTGCACAATGGAATTATGGACCCTCACGTTTATTCGGTGGGAACTGCTAGTAAGTCACCCTATGAATTACTTTAATAAATTTATTTGTTTAGCTCGTTCTGTGTTAAGGTTGGGGTACAGAAATAGAAAAATGGTAAAAGAATACTGTCACACTAGCTTTCACACGGCTATGAATCATATGTAGTCCAGCCACTTGATAACAGTTAAAATCACACATTTATTTCTTCTACTCTATACAAGATTCTCTAAGTACTCATCTAACTTAAAAAGTCTCAGTCACTGCTAATAGTTCGATCGCTGATAGTCTAGGCAGCTGTTATTTCTTCCTCGGGCACTTTGCTATAAGTTTATGTAGATTTGGACTACTGTGGTCCGTTTTACAGTTTCTGAAGAGTTGGACTACTGTGGTCCTGTTATGATCAGTTTAAGTGCACTTGGGATAACACACTTAACTGGCGGGTGGTGCGGTCGAAGTCCTTCTGTGAGGTAGCTTCTGGTACACCTTTGTAGTTGTGTAGTTGGGTTCCCTTGCCACGCTGTGGGGTCTGACAGGGAGTTTTCCGGGTCGCTCTTTCCGTCTTGTGCGGTAGAGGATCCTCACCCAACTAGTCGTTTCTGTGGAGTGGGGTGGACAGGATAGCTCGGGATAGCTCGGGATAGCTCGCCTGCTCGTCTGGAATATAAGAGACGAAATTCTGCACAACCCTGAATAATCGGTTTGTGCAGAGCGTCTCACTGAAAGCCAAGTAGCCCTCAGTGATAGCTCCACATCCCTATACATAAGCGACGAACATTCTGCTACTTCCGGGTTCCACTGGAATCTCACTCTAAATTCCTATACATACATAAATATCAATCGTGGCTAACTATACACATACAGAATTAATAATATTATAAACATTCACGGGTACAGCCACTGGTCTGCAAACATACATATAAGTTAAACAACAGTGGTTCCGTACGGGATACAACATGGCGGCGCAACCGGTCGTGTTTCGCCTCGTGCTCGGCTCTTCCACGTGGTACGGCAAATTCGGATTAATAATTCACATTTATGCATAGCAAATTCCACAAACATAATTTCAACAATAATTATAAATATATCACGATGAAACAGAAGGGTGTTCATTTACCTGTTTGACAAGTTCAGGCCCGTGATGACTTGATAGAATTCTAAGATTCTAACGTCCTGCTTCCTGGTCTATGAGTGAAGAGATTTCTCTGTCAGCTTTCTAGCTGTTAACACTTCGGTGTATTCCTCCCAACTGACCAAAGATAAGCTAGGTTTGGACCCAGTCAAACTGGCTCGAACCGCTTTGCGTAAGCTCCCATTGGTTAAAATGTTTACGACTCTCGTAATTACGATGATGTCATGGCCTCAGCCAGCGTCAACTATCACTGTGTGTATGATCGGCAGTATGCTACCGCTACGCTTGATTACTTTCATCGTCTGCTCCTAACTTTGAAATTCTAATATTATATATACTAACCAAGCTAAATATTAAAATAAGCAGAGTTAATACTAGCCAGTTCGTGACAGACATACATATTTTTTTTCAGGTCAAAAGGGTTTTCTCCAGGTACTCGGGTTTCCTCTCTCTCTCTCACTCTCTCTCTCTCTCTCTCTGTGTGTTTAATAATGATATTGGATGCAATTAATCTCACAGTTTAAAAAATACAAGCAATTTAATTTTTACACCACATGCATTAACATCATCTATATCATGTGTTTCTAGACTTCAAGAAAGCATTTGACCGAGTCTGGCATGCAGCTCTGTGGGCAACCATGAGAGTGTACAACATCAACCATAACATTACTGAAGTCACCAAAAGCCCGTATGACAAGGCTACCAGTGCAACGACAACAGCGCCACCGGGAACTGGTTCAGAACAACAATCGGTGTGCGTCTAGGATGCCTACTCTCTCAAATACTCTTCAATATCTTTCTGGAACGCATCATGTCAGATGCCTTGCAGCTCATGAAGGCACAGTCAGCATAAGAGGTAGAGCAATATCCAACTTCCATTTTGCGGATGACATTGATGGCCTCACTCTGTTCTCTGTTATGTTTAAACTAGCTGTATGCAATAACTTGAGATATACTTTTCAGATCCCTTAAAGCCTATAACCGTTAGACGCAGCATTAAATTCTCTATTATAATATATAAACTTTATTTGTGATTTATGTAGCAGTTTTAAAGGAGAGCTTGATGTTTAGAATAGCGCGATGCCTATCACATTTGATAAAGACACCGCGCTGTTGGGTGCGAAGCCACCGCTGATACGAGTGTAACGCGTCCCTATTTTGCGTTATCTATGTGAAGATATCGCCGCCGGGAAGAGTCTTGTGTGTGGTAACCAGCCATATGAAAACTACCTTCACCCTCCATGCTTTGGGTCGGCGTGTCTAACTCCAGTTGACCTTGTAAATAAGTATTTTCCTGGTCTTGCAACTCGGATATCGGACTAAAGACACTCCCTAATCTAAATGTTGTTTCTAAATTCTGTTGATCTAACCTTCCATTTAATACACCATGTCGCAAATCTTCCTCTTCGTCCTGCAGTTGAGACAGTCTATTGTCTATATCTCTTATCTGTGCAGTAGTGTCTAGCACACTCTGATTTACTTGTGCTAAGGATTCAACCGCCCGAGGGACCACCCTTGTCCGTAAGTGATAAGCGTCCGCTAAATCTAAGGATTCTATTGAACTATTGTCAGCGTTACTTGGCCTTGGAAAAGTGATAGGCACCTGTAGATTAGGTTTTCGAGCCTTGGACATAGCTAACCCTATTGCATATTGTTAACACTCTAAACAACTTTTCCTCTGTCTGGGGGACAAGGAATTGTAGCGTCTGCCAGTGAAAAATCCCAGTCGTCTCCCATCTTACACACCAAAATTTGCTCACTTAAAAATGAATGAATTCAACCAAAATTTTACCCTTACAACTTGTTCCACCAATGTCCAAGACAAACCGCAGGTCCTCCAATGTAACGTGTCCCTATTTTGCGTTATCTATGTGAGAGTTGAATCTAACTAACTTAATTTTCTACTTGTACGGGGAACGGGCATGACAAACCAAATTATAATATACAAGACATACAAAATAGAATCAGTCTCACTGCTGTTCCAAAAGGGTTTGCCACGCACTCAAATAAATCACAATAAACTACAGCTTGTCTCCATTTTATACAATTTTAATAATCTAACTAATACATGTCAACCAAGAAACATAAAACTCGCATGCACATATATTCTAATTAACAATGCAAATAATAGTCAAGTAAATTCATTGTTTCTTACCGCATCTTTCCAGTTTCTTTCGCCCTTCTTTCCTCCATTGAAAACACGAACTTTCACCCTATACTAACAGTAATAGACTAAAACAGCAGTCTAAGCTATGCACACACCCTTAGAACCGACCAACCCTAACTTATTTATCAGCTCATTTACTGATTAACTTTCAATCTCACTTTTGCCTCTAAATAACAAAATCACCAATTAAACAACTACTAAATGCAAGCCACCAAGCTTTGTAGTAAACATCCTACACATATCCCGACACATTATGTACAAGAGAAGAGAGCTCGCAGTCTCTTTACACTATTAAATTCACTACATGTTATATATTGACCGCCCTAAGCTCTAGCATTCTATACAGAAGAGAGGTCTGGAAGAAGCAGGAGGTCAGAGATAAGAGAGAGAGTCCTTTGTCCGTCCTGGGTTTTATAGTACAAGTTTCCCAGGAAGCATCCCTCTACATAAGGTCATGCCTTAATTCCTACGTCATTACCACGTGACTGACCGCACCCAAGTACCTATCACGTGGTCAAAACTAATCATGCTCTTGCACACAAAGAATGCCTGCACATGTGTATGCGTCATTGTCTGACTATGCAAACTATAAACTTTGCCGGCCAGTGACTGCTGACCAGGCGAATGTGTATCGCACGTGCCAACGTTATACTAACACTTGTACATCTGAGTCACTATTGTAACCAAGCCAGGCTAAGCAATTTTTAATCATCTCTTACCACTATCTTATTCCCCTGTACAATTTTTCCTCTAAGGTTATAATTCATATCTTCCTCTCTTGTACAACTTTTCCCTCAAAGGTTATACGAGCTTTGCCGGTAGTAACGCACTTTCCGCCTTGTGTAATCGTAGATTAACACACGATAAGAATATAATTGTCGATGATGGCGATAGCTAAGATTTTCCACTGTAACACCTTAAGTGTGATATTTTCGGATGCCTTAGTTCATTCTCTTTCTAACAGTATATACATAAATTAAATATTAGTTTTATAGGGACATACATCGGAAGAGAAACAGAGGAAAAGTTGTAAGAAGAGGTTAGATGTTGATATTGTTGTTGTGTTAGGTGTTTGCTAATTTAGTCCATCATAGTCGGAACCCATAATAGTAACCATGTCATATTATATATCGTTGGAAAGAGGAGACGTTGTTCTTTCTTTGTCATTATTATTATGATTTATAATTGTATTAAATTAAAGAGTTAGTAGGAGATTAGACTCGTGACACTCTTTAGACCAGCAGCCAACTCCCTCTTAAATTGCGTTTTATTTTTATTTCGTAGCAGATAGGTCCGATATTATTATATCAGTAGAAATGTCGTATGTCCGCGTTTCCGCCCATATATAATTTGTATAGTATTCGTTAGCGTTTCAAGCATTCTATGTAAAATAAAGATTAACAACTAAAACAAATTACCGAGAGAAGCAAACATTTTGTGGTGCGCGTCACGCGTTAAACATCGGGTTCAGTACGGTCTGCGCTCGCACATAAAAGCACGGACGTGCAAATATTTCGGGACATCGTCCCCTATACGCTCATGTGTCCGGGGACGTTAATACAAATAAATGCAATGTAAATGCAATATTTCGGGACACTCGGGGAAGAGACACACACGACACACACTCGGGAGAGAGAGACACACACGGCAGACACGGGAAGAACGAGTCAGACACACAGAGAGGGCAGAATGTAGCTGTACGAGCATTGCCTTTTGTATGATGCACTTCAAGAATAAAACTTTCAACGGTCATCAACGAACTGGCGTTGGGGGGAGAGAGAGAGAGTGTGTGAGAATTCTTCATCACCCTAGCCTCCATCAATTTATCTTCTTCTCTCCAAAACACCACCACCAACACCACCACACAAATAATGAAATTCATCACCTAGTTCATCCAGATCACACAGAGTACACAATCTATCTTCTCTCTGTGTCACGTGGGGTTTAGTTGTTACTGGGCTCTGCACAATGGAATGCTGTAACCCTCACACTTTATTCGATGGGAACTGCTAGTTAGTCACCCTGTGAATTACTTTAATAAATTTATTTGTTTAGCTCGGTCTGTGTTAAGGTTGGGGTACAGAGATAGATAGAAAAATGGTAAAAGATCACTGTCACACTAGCTTTCACACGGCTATGAATCATATGTAGTCCAGCCACTTGATAACAGTTAAAAATCACACATTTATTTCTTCTACTCTATACAAGATCTTCGATGTGCTAATCTACCTTAAACTGTCATAAGTCAATGCAAATAATTCGATCGCTTATAGTCTATGCATCTGTTATGTCTTCATCGGGCACTGGCTGCTAGATTTCATGAAGATTGGACTACTGTGGTCCGTTTTACTACAGTTCTGAAGAGTGGACTACTGTGGTCCTTTTGCTATCAGTTTGGGTGCACTTCTTCCGTGTCACTTAACTGCAATATGGTGTGTTTGAAGTCCTTCGTTGAGGTAGCTTCTGGTACACGATGTGTCGTCGTGTAGTTTGGTCCCTTGCCACGCTGTGGGGTCTTGCAGGGGGTTTCCAGGGTTGCTCCCTCAGTCTTGTGCTGTAGGGGCTAAACAGCCAACTTGGTTTTCCTGTGGAGTTGGGCGCACGGGATAGCTGGCCTGCTCGTCTGTAATATAAGAGACGAAATTCTGCACAACCCTGAATAATCGGTTTGTGCAGAGAGTCTCACTGAAAGCCAAAGTAGCCCTCAGTGATAGCTCCACATCTCTATACATAAGCGACGAACATTCTGCTACGTCCGTGGTCCACTGGAATCTCAACTCTAAGTTTTTATACATACATAAATATCAATCGTGGCTAACTACACACACACAGAATTAATAATAATATAAACATTCACTGGTACAGCCACTGGTCTGCAAACATACATATAGGTTCAACAACAGTGGTTCCGTCAGGTATACAACATGGCGGCGCAACCGGTCGTGTTTCGCCACGTGGTCACGCAACGTTGGACGAACAATCCACATTTATGCATAGCAAATTCTACAAACATAATTTCAACAATAATATAAATATATCACGATGAAACAGAAGTATGTTCATTTACCTGTTTGACAAAGTCAGGCCTCGTGGCTACTTGATAGAATTCTAAGATTCTAAAGTCCTGTTTCCTGGTCTATGAGTGAAGATAGTTCTCTGCTCCGGTCTAGCTGTGTAGACTTCGGTGTCTTTCGTAGCACTGACTTAAATTTCAAGAAGTTTCTTCTCGACGTGACAAGTAAACTAAATAATTTTCGAAACAGAAAGTACTCTTAAGAATTCTATACGTAATACAAGCATTATGATCGAATACATCCTGATGCCAGGTTTGCAAGAACTGGTCTCTCAAGCGTTGTTTGACCATGGTCTTAAAACAATTCAAAGAGTATTTACAGCCGTATAACCAAATGAAAGACAGACCAAGATCATTTAGCAGAGAACGAACAGTACATAACCAGGAGAGTTTATACTCAGAATTAAAAAATAAATAAGAGCATAGTCGAAACATAAGTACTGACATTTTAGCAGAATCATTGCAATAATCGATACAAACTTTATACCAGAAACAGAGTAGCCTGCATTTAGCATCTAAGGAAACAGGAAAACAGCCAACTTCACCTAAAACGATCTTCTGTGGTGCCCCAACGACTTTCGAGTTACGGGATAGGATAGGATAGGATAAGATAGAATATGATAGGACCGGATAGGATACCTGTATTTCACTAAAATGCGTCGTCAGAAGTTACAAGCCAATTCATTGGTGTTTGACCTCCAATAGAGTACAATACAATGCAATACAATACAATACAATACAATACAATGCAATGCAATTCAATACAATGCAATACAATACAACACAATACAATGCAATGCAATACAATACAGTACAATGCAATGCAATGCAATACAATGCAATACAATACAGTACAATGCAATACAATGCAATGCAATACAATGCAATACAATGCAATGCAATGCAATGCAATACAATGCAATACAATGCAATACAATACAATGCTATACAATGCAATACAATGCAATGCAATACAATGCAATACAATGCAATGCAATACAATGCAATGCAATGCAATGCAATACAATGCAATACAATACAATGCTATACAATACAATACAATGAAATACAATACAATACAATGCAATACAATGCAATGCAATACAATACAATACAATACAATGCAATGCAATACAATACAATGCAATGCAATGCAATACAATACAATGCAATACAATACAATGCAATACAATGCAATGCAATACAATGCAATACAATACAATACAGTACAATACATCATTATTACCCTAAAAGGAATTAAAGCAGGCGAAGAATCACTGTTTAAATTCATATACATTAAGAATACACATTAACCCGCTTTCATCTACATTGCACTCATCGTAAACATTATTCCAACTCATTTCCTCTCTCTCTCTCTCTCACACACACACACACACACACAAACACACACAGATAGATAGATAGATAGATAGATAGATAGATAGATAGATAGATAGATAGATAGATAGATAGATAGATAGATAGATAGATAGATAGATAGATAGATAGATAGATAGATAGATAGATAGATAGATAGATAGATAGATAGATAGATAGATAGATAGATAGATAGATAGATAGATAGATAGATAGATAGATAGATAGATAGATAGATAGATAGATAGATAGATAGATAGATAGATAGATAGATAGATAGATAGATAGATAGATAGATAGATAGATAGATAGATAGATAGATAGATAGATAGATAGATAGATAGATAGATAGATAGATAGATAGATAGATAGATAGATAGATAGATAGATAGATAGATAGATAGATAGATAGATAGATAGATAGATAGATAGATAGATAGATAGATAGATAGATAGATAGATAGATAGATAGATAGATAGATAGATAGATAGATAGATAGATAGATAGAACAGCTGAGCGGCTCAAGCCGTTTCATGCCTTGTTATCACAGAGGTAATGTCCATGGAGATATGGAGGGATTGAGAAGGTGGGAGAGGGTTTTCATCGTGTGGTCCATCACAACACTTCGCCCGTACCAAACATTTCATCTTTGATTCCATGGCCGTGCCACACTTCATTAAGAGACTGCAGGATAGCTGCCCGGACTTCTGTGTGAAAATAGGCCTATCGATGACCGGCCCAGTCGCGTGCACGCAGCTTCGCTCTCGGAAAGCCTCGCCTGTCGCGAGAATATGTGTTTGTCACGTGTCATCTGCGGTTTTGTGGTGAGGAGGTCACGTGGCATTACAGATTTTGTCAAGAGGTCGCCACGAAACAGCGGTGTTGCTGCACATCCTTGAAAACTATTTGACGCCCCCCACCCCCCAACCCCATTCCCTCTTCCTCCCATCCCTCTCTCTCTCTCTCTCTTTCTCTCTCTCTCCCTCATAGAAAACAAATAGCCCAGTATTATAGCCACGAGTCGCATGTACGGCAGACAACCGCTTTCTTTTCCTTTTTCTTTTTTTTTTCCTTTTTTTTTGGTGGATTTTGGACACTTTATTGTCCCTTTTTATCGGGAAATTCCGGCCCGCCTCCCCTGGGGAAGGCGTAGTCGCAGCTTGTGGCGCGCCCAAACCCAACCTACCTAATATTACAGGTTTTTCTCTTGAAGTTTTGTAGTTTTGTTGGGGAGCAAACTGGAGTACACGGAGAAAACCCCCGAGACGTTGCCAAAGTCAAAAGTAAATAATATTCTGAGAAACGTAACGCCCAGATGCTGGATCGAACCCACACCTGTCAGGCGCCACTGGTTTCTAGCCTGTGGACAAGGCAAGTTAGACCATGCGGCCACAACGCCACTCTTCGACGAAGTAATCCGATTCAGAGTTTTAATTAATAATAATAATAATAATAATAATAATAATAATAATAATAATAATAATAATAATAATAATAATAATAATAATAATAATCCCTTTTCCCCCTCCCCTCTACCCTGCTTGTTCAAAACACACAACACACAACACAAAACACACACCACACAAGGAAAGTTCAAGGATACAACAACAGACAGAAAAAACTACTGGTTTCGTCTCTGCTTTTTAGCAGCCTTGACAATTACTCTTATATTGTCTTAAAGCTGCGAATCCTCTCTCCCTCTCTCTCTCCCTCTCTCTCTCCCTCTCCCTCTCTCTCTCTCTCTCTCTCTCTCTGTCTCTGTCTCTCTGTCTCTCTCTGTCTCTCTGTCTCTGTCTCTCAGTCTCTGTCTCTCTCTCTGTCTCTCTCTGTCTCTCTGTCCCTCTCTGTCTCTCTCTCTGTCTCTGTCTCTCTCTCTGGCTTTCTCTCTCTTTCCTTCTCTCCTTCTCTCTCTCCCCTCTCTCTCTCTTTCTTTCTCTCTCTCTCTGTTTCTTGTCACAAGCCCCAAAGGCAAGATATTATTTTTTTTTAAAGCACACCCAGTGCTTACGCTTTTACCCTTATTAAAAAATATTGTTATCTTATTTTATCTTATGTTAGTTATCCTATCTTACCTTACCTTATCTTATGCTATCTTATGTTATCTTATCTTATCCACTCTCTCTCTCTTCCTTCCCCTTCCCCTCCCCCTCCCCTCATTCTATTCTCCCATTTCCCTTTCTACTCCCCTCCCCCCCTCCCTCTCTCTCCCTCAAAAAAGATCTCGCTGTCTCATAACATTGACGAAATGAAATGAGAATCGCCGAGAGAAAATCTGATATCGAATTTTTGAAAGGAGGTGCGTGCGTTCCCGATGGCTCCCGGGATCGATCTGGTCTTTGGGGGGCCTCCGGATCACGTGACAATGTCTGTGTACATTCTTCACCTATGGCGGACGCTGAGAGAGAAAGAGAAAGGCGGAAGTGAGCAGCAGAAGGACGTATGTTGGTTGGGATTGGATAGAGGAGATGCACCTTGTTTGAGTAGGATTAGTTGTAGCTCGTTATCTTGTGTTTGTGTGGTCGTCTTTTGCACAGTCTAAAATTAGACGATTGATTTGGAGTTGGAGTGGCGAAGAGGGAGGGGTAGGGAGTCGGGGACCTGCGAGGAAAGGGGGAGGGGGGGGCAGGAAGAAGGGGGATTCATAATAGGAAAGACTGGAAAAAAGGTATTAAAATAATAAAAGTAGTCCCATAGCCTTGTGGCCGTAGGGGAGCGTGATGTTGGAGATCACACTTATCTTGGGCCAGCGTAATGAGGGTGACGCCCATCTCTCTCCCTCGCTGCTTTACCTTCCCCACCCTTAAGAGAGTAGGTACTCAGTCCTGAGTCAACTGGGGGCGCTGTTATTTGTCGCTTTACGTTTTGCGGTCATCCATCCAAGTGCTAACCGCACTGGACCGTGCTTAACTTGCGACACAGTAGCTCGTGCTCCAACCACTGCGATATCCGACACTACTGGGGAAAAAAAAAGAAAAACAAGAAAGATTGAATAGTAGTATACTTAAAACAGAGACTGGAGCAGACTGAGAAAACGAAGCAAGAAAAAAGCTCATTGAAAGGGAAATGTTAAGAACGATGGAAGAGGAAGGAAGAAGAAAAAGGACGCTGAAAGGGAAAGATGATAAAGAAAACATAAGCACAAGGATTCAATTCAATTCAATTGATTCCTCCATCAACTTATACTAACTTCAGAGATTTATTCAAATTCTCCCTGTCTCTCTCTCTCTCTCTCTCTCTCTCTCTCTCTCTCTCTCTCTCTCTCTCTCTCTCTCTCTCTCTCTCTCTGTCTATAACACACACATACACACACACAACACAAACAACTCATAAACCTCTATCATATATGCTATTACCCCAAAAAAAAAAAAAATACAACGTAAAATCAATTTTGTTATTAATAAATTCATTATAATACAATATCACGAGAATGAAAACAGAAAAGGGTGATTCCGGAATAATAAAAGAAGAACGCTAATAGCCTACAAACAAAGAAGGAACAGCAGGGAGGTATTAAAAATGGCAAACGCATTATTGTACATACAAATAAATAAATAAATAAATAAATGTAATGTTAAATAATAAAAATACATAAATAAGTAAAATAAATTAATTTAGTTTTAAATTAACAAAACGAAATTTAAAAAATGAAAATCCACGAATATTTTCTGAAAGCCATTTTCTTTATGTAGAGGAATGGATCCTCGAAAAGAATTACTGGATCCCTGACAGCATACGGGTAGCTGAAATAGTATGCATCTTCTGATGTGTGCATACAGTAGGTATAAGTTTCTTACATTGTAGATGTGCGCTTGAAATGTGCATTTCAAATTTCCCTCTGTAAATGAGAATAATAAATCTGTATGTTGTACCTTCTACCTATCTCCTATCTATGGCCATCTTAAGAAAGCTGTTTGGGTGTAAAATCCCAGTATAACTAGATCTTCCTCCGTAGGAAGGGATTAAAACCGAACTCAGTCTTTGTACGCATGTATCCCACCGTACGGGCTTTTAAAGATTCGGACGCTCATGTCCAAGACGAAGGAGTGCCAGTAACACCAACACCAATACACCCAACACGCACTACAGGTCTGGCTTGACACCCGTCCCCCTCCCCCCGACCCCCTCTCTTCTCCCTCTGTCCGCCTTCCCTTTCTCCCCGTCCCTTCCTCCCCCTTCACCCCATGTCATGGGTGGCGATGTTCTTGCGGACGCCGAGCTTTCTTTTCCTCAGAAGGCAGACCGAGTTTCACCAACATGGTTGGCGAATAAAATGTTGTTGTTGTTGTTGTTGTTGTTGTTGTTGTTGTTGTTGTTGTTGTTGTTGAATATATTAAAAGAATCGAAAATAAATTGGGATTTTTTAGTTTCGTTGCTGTTGTTGTTGATTGTGTTTGCTGCTAATGTTGTTGTTGATTGTGTTTGCTGCTAATGTTGTTGTTGTTGTTGATCGTGTTTGCTGCTAATGTTGTTGTTGATTGTGTTTGCTGCTGTTGATGTTGATTGTGTTTGTTGCTAATGTTGTTGTTGATTGTGTTTGCTGCTAATGTTGTTGTTGTTGATTGTGTTTGCTGCTAATGTTGTTGTTGTTGATTGTGTTTGCTGCTAATGTTGTTGTTGTTGATTGTGTTTGCTGCTACTGTTGTTGTTGATTGTGTTTGCTGCTAATGTTGTTGTTGATTGTGTTTGCTGCTAATGTTGTTGTTGATTGTGTTTGCTACTAATGTTGTTGTTGATTGTGTTTGCTGCTACTGTTGCTGTTGATTGTGTTTGCTGCTAATGTTGCTGTTGATTGTGTTTGCTGCTAATGTTGTTGTTGATTGTGTTTGCTGCTAATGTTGTTGTTGATTGTGTTTGCTGCTAATGTTGTTGTTGATTGTGTTTGCTGCTAATGTTGTTGTTGATTGTGTTTGCTGCTAATGTTGTTGTTGATTGTGTTTGCTGCTACTGTTGTTGTTGATTGTGTTTGCTGCTAATGTTGTTGTTGATTGTGTTTGCTGCTAATGTTGTTGTTGATTGTGTTTGCTGCTAATGTTGTTGTTGATTGTGTTTGCTGCTAATGTTGTTGTTGATTGTGTTTGCTGCTAATGTTGTTGTTGATTGTGTTTGCTGCTAATGTTGTTGTTGTTGATTGTGTTTGCTGCTAATGTTGTTGTTGATTGTGTTTGCTGCTAATGTTGTTGTTGATTGTGTTTGCTGCTAATGTTGTTGTTGATTATGTTTGCTGCTAGTGTTGTTGTTGATTGTGTTTGCTGCTAATGTTGTTGTTGATTGTGTTTGCTGCTAATGTTGTTGTTGATTGTGTTTGCTGCTAATGTTGTTGTTGTTGATTGTGTTTGCTGCTAATGTTGTTGTTGATTGTGTTTGCTGCTAATGTTGTTGTTGATTGTGTTTGCTGCTAATGTTGTTGTTGATTATGTTTGCTGCCAGTGTTGTTGTTGATTGTGTTTGCTGCTACTGTTGTTGTTGATTGTGTTTGCTGCTAATGTTGTTGTTGATTGTGTTTGCTGCTAATGTTGTCGTTGATTGCGTTTGCAGGTAATGTTGTCGTTGATTTTGTTTGCAGCTAGTGTTATTGTTGATTGTGTTTCTTGCTAATTTTGTTGTTGATTGTGTTTGCTGCTAATTTTGTTGTTGATTGTGTTTGCTGCTAATTTTGTTATTGATTGTGTTTGCTGCTAATGTTGTCGTTGATTGCGTTTGCAGGTAATGTTGTCGTTGATTTTGTTTGCAGCTAGTGTTATTGTTGATTGTGTTTGCTGCTAATTTTGTTGTTGATTGTGTTTGCTGCTAATTTTGTTGTTGATTGCGTTTGCTGCTACTGTTGTTTTGTTACGGTTTCCGTTGTTCTCCTTTTTAAAATGAACCAATAATTATTCTGACAAAATCAGACAGAAAATCAACATGCATGCATTTCAAATGTCTCATTGTGCGCGAATTAAATGGAAAATAAATGGCGATGCGTTTAATGCACGGCTGCCATCTGATACTAGCTTGGCCTAGCTTTCAAAGACAACAGACAGACAAAACAGAGACAGACAGAAGAGGAGGAGAACTGCGCCAATATTCCAAACGAAGATGATGAGTCCTGATGATAATGATGATGAAGATGATGAGTCCTGATGATAATGATGATGAAGATGAGGAAAAGAAGGAGGAAGAGAAAGGAAGATTACTACGACGATTACGCCGATGAAGATGAGGAGGTATGCTGATGTTGTTGATATTGATTATGTTGATATTGATGATGTTGATAATGGAGATGATGAGAAGGAGGAGGGTGAGGAGGAGGAGGAGGAGGAGGAGGAGGAGGAAAAGGAGGAAGATAATAAAGAAGAAAACTACGACGATGACGCCGACGAAGATCGAAAGGCAAGTTTCTCAACGATTTAATCTCTGGTTGATTGTTCTTCTTCTTTTTGTTGTTCTTCTTGTTCTTGTTCTTCTTGTTCTTGTTCTTCTTGTTCTTGTTCTTGTTCTCCTCCTCCTCCTTTTCCTGTTTCTCATCGACTCTTCTCTTAGTCTCGTTTTTCTCTGTTCTTCCTCCTTTTAAATTTCTGCTTCTTTCCCTCTCTCTCCCTCTCTCTCTCCCTCTCTCTCGCTTTCTTCCTTCTCTCCCTCTCCACTTCTTCTGCTTCTTCTTCTTCTTTCAATCCAATTGACGGAGCGACAACCGGCTATCTTGCGAGAAACCTGGAGCTTTCTTTCTTCCGTAAATTCCTGTTTGCTAACAATCACCTCGCCTTCTTCTTTCAAATCCTTTCCATTGGGTTTGGGCACAGAGGAAGGGCGCAGACCTGCCTTTACTAACACAATTAGCTGTCCACTTCAAGCCAAGTTTTCTTGTTTTGTTTTGTTTTGTTTTTTTTTCAAGCGAGGATAAAAAGATGGGATGGTGTGGAGCGTAGTTGTGTTTTATTGTGTGTGAGAGACACCGATCCTTGGATTGATGTGATCTGATTTGACCCCCTTCTTTTCGTTTCCTTTCCCCACGCCAATCCTATCCACCCACAATCTTATCCACCCTCAATCCTATCCACCCCCAATCTTATCCACCCCAATCTTATCCACCCCAATCCTATCCACCCCCAATCCTATCCACCCCCAATCCTATCCACCCCCAATCTTATCCACCCCCAATCCTATCCACCTCAATCCTATCCACCCCCAATCCTATCCACCCTCAATCCTATCCACCCCCAATCCTATCCACCCTCAATCCTATCCACCCCAACCCCTCTTTCCTTCATTCCTTTTCTTCCTTATTTCCGTGTTTTGCTATCTTCCTCATCTTCAATGCAGTCGTTCAAATCCTCTCTTAAAACTCATCAGTTTTCTTCCACCGATTGAAATGAATTAAACATACCTGCAAAGTCATAGTTCTCGCGTGTGTGTGCGTGTACGTGTGTGTGAGTGTGTGTGTGAGTGTGTTTGTGCGTGTTTAGGAATCAGTAGTTTTTCTATATAATCTTACTGTTAATAATAGTTCATGAGTTTTCCTTTGTTCTATTTTAGAGTTAAAGCTGTTCTGTATTCGACTAGAGCTAAGCCTAGATTAGGCGCATAAACTACTACTGCTACTACTACTACTACTACTACTAATAATAATAATAATAATAATAATAAAAATAATAATAATAATAATAATAATAATAATAATAAAATAATAATAATAATAATAATAATAATAATAATAATAATAATAATAATAATAATAATAATAATAATAATAATAATAATAATAATAATAATAATAATAATAATAATGAAAGTATATGGTATAATTGTTGACCAAAAAAAAAACAGTTTTTGTAGTGCTGATCTTCTATATATTAATCGAGCAGCCTTTTCAGATCACGAGGGGCCGTTTTAGCCAACCAGCGGCTTTGTTGTGAAGTTAATTTTGAGCTTCACTTGGCTCCAAGTTTTACAGATTACAGCTGAACTGTCCATATAATTGCTTCCACGCGAGTTTTGCCATTCGGCGCTCGATCACCCGGTGCCGATACAACGAAACTTAACATTCTTTTCGATCGCAAAACGGCTTTAGTTTGCATTTTACTGCCTCCAAAAACACTGTAAAAACACATGTGTGAGACGGTATTTTTAGAACCAATCATTTTTGTCCTTAGCCCTGCCATCATTTCCGCATACTATTTCTACCAAGGATTTCGTATTTTATTCCAAATCGCTTTTAATCGA
This sequence comes from Oncomelania hupensis, assembly GCA_036898135.1. NCBI lineage: Eukaryota > Metazoa > Mollusca > Gastropoda > Littorinimorpha > Pomatiopsidae > Oncomelania > Oncomelania hupensis. The sequence goes on along the minus strand of CM072520.1, from coordinate 39,072,091 downwards.
TCGGCGTTCGCTATTATTGTTGTTTAATCCAGTTTCAAGTTTATAACACTAATAAAATCGAGGGGTTCAACATGTTTTATGATATGGGACCTAAAATCAGTTTAGAGAATTATAGCATCATGTGGTTCAATGGATAAGGCGTTTGACTGTCAATAAGGAGACCCGGGTTCGAATCTCGCTTGGTCCTTTTTAAAAAAAAAAAAATTTAATAATACAGAGCGAGAGAGATATAAGAGAGATATAGATAATAAAGAAAAAGAGCGGAACAGAGGCAACTGAAAAACAAAACAAGGTGCAAGTAAAATGCTAAAAAAAAAATAAATATATAAATAAAAATAAAATCATAGCACGGGTATTAATAACTGCTTCATATTCTTTTTTTTCATTTATCCATGATGCGTGTACTTCTTAGAACACTTAACATCTTATGCTTTAAAAAAAAAATTAGGTATAGGTAGGTCTGTTTAAAAAAAAACATTTAGAAAATAACATTATAGTTTTATTGTAAATTTCATAGCATAATTAATTGTCATTCGATTCATCAGAAAAAAATATTAAATTAAGAGCAAACTTTACATTAAGAATAAATATTTAGAATCTAAATTAAAACTGAATTGTTCCCAAATAAATATCTGTAGGGACTAAAGGTCCATATTTACATTTACATGGCTTGGTGCTTTTTTTATGATTGCCTCAAGGCACAGTGCAAGGAGGTAGAAGAAAAGGGAGACCGAAAAAGAGGTGGGAGGACAACATTCGAGAATGGACTGGTTTGACACTGAGCGAAGCCATCAGGGCTGCTGAGGACAGAGAAAGATGGAGTATGCTGGTTAAACGATCATCTGTGGTGCCCCTACGACCTTCGGGTTACGGGACAGGATAGGATAGGATAGGCCTCAATTTGGTATTTCATTGGTATGTATTATAAGGAAAAAAGTTCTGTGCATGCAGTGATAGCATTGCCTTATTGTTTTAATCACATGCATGTGCAATAAATCAGTAATGCTGTTCTCCTCAAATAAATGATTATTGTGTTTTATTACAATTATAAGTTTATTTTTAATCTATGTCTCTTTTTAGTGATTCACCACTGACAGTGTACTTCAGCCTTCCACTTCCAGAATCATAAACACAACAAAGATTATTATATCAAAGATACTTTTATACAATGTGAATTAATTTTCGAGCTAATGTTAATTAAAAGTATCTTTGATATACTGTATATCTTAGTTGTGTTTATGATTCTGGAAGTGGAAGGCTGAAGTGCACTGTCAGTGGTGAATCACTAAAAAGAGACATAGATTAAAGATAAACATATAATTGTATTTTACTTTCAAAATACTTAGCAGTTCCTGTTGTGTTTACAATTTCTTCCACTTTCAGGCAATTGATATTTCCTACATGTAGTTATTGTACCAACACCACAACATAAACTATACACGATGTAGGCTACAATGGAACATTATAGTCTCAAATAAATTTGACTTCACTCAGTGGCTGACAGCTTGGACACCCAAAGATAACCTATAACGGGCATAAAATCAGCAACACAACAACAAAATATAATAGATACTTTTAATTATACAACAATACAAGACAAATGAATTTTCGTGCTTTGCTCTTCTTCAGATTAAAAACAAACATAAAATGACAAAATGCTGCAAAATGCACAAAAAAAGTCACTTCCAGGAATTTTTTTGAAACGGGCATATAACATCAGGCCCAGCAATTGGGTCATCAAAAATTTATTTGGACGGGTAATAACTGCTAGTATGCATTATTTGTATTTGGTGTTTTGTCACCGTTGAGACCCGCACTATATAAATATTCTTTTTCATGTTTGTATTAAGTCTTTGCATAATTTATTAGTGTCTCGTTTTTGTTTCACTTCTTTCCGTATATGTTTCGACGTTAACGTTCATCATCATCATCATCATCATCATCATCATCATCATCATCATCATCATCATTATTTATTTTTTTTGAGAGCTATTTGGTACCAAATGATTATATTCTCCAAGTCTGTAGAATGTGCCTATGCGTAACTCCGGTGACGAGATTTATTTTGATTGGTTGATTGCGTCACTCTGGAAAGTTCCAAAATTTTCTAATTTGTTGATAGACTCTATAAGTATATCTACTATTTTCCGGCTCGAATCCCGGATTGGTCAACGTGTGACCATATAATTATTTTCCCTTTACCATCAACTGGTTCGGTGGTGTCAGTATAATGTGACCTTTGTGACTATAATCTACAATTAACCTTAACCTTGTCGGAGAGGTGTTTTTCGGAAAGCGATTTTGTATGCGGTTGTTGATGTTTAAAGTGTTGTTTTTTAAAACTGTTTTATATATATTTCATATTTTATTTGCTGGGACGTAGTGTGTTGTATCCAATCTCTCAACACAGTGCGTAGCTTCAAATATTTAGGAGTTAATGTATCAGGTAATGGGTCCCGACAGGAAGTCCTCTACAGGATCGCACAAACAGCTGCTGCCCGGACTAGGTTGAAGCCCATTTGGAAAAACAGGACCATCAGTCTACATTGCAAGTTAAGGCTGCTGCGCTCCCTTGTCACCTCCATCTTACTATACGTTTGCAAAACATGGACCCTCACAGCAGAACCAAGGAAGAATACAAAGCGTGGATCGTGGAGATGAGGTGCTTGTGATGATATCCTGGAGAAGATACGCTAGGGGAGTAAGACTTGAAGATTGATGGGGCGTTAAGCTACCTCTATCAGACGTTCTTTTACCAAAATTCCAAAGCAATATGAGAGACTAATCACGGTGATTGGTCACATAAAAAATTATATTTGTTCTCGGGTTTTAAAGTATTATTGGCTCACTTTAAGAAATGTTTTTTTTTACTAATCAAAGGACTAGTTTACTTGGTCTCAAGAGAAGAAGAGCTAGTGGACATACAACAATACAAATAGAATGACACCAGTCGTATATGTATGTGATTTCAACTTTTATATGTTCAACACAAATTCTAACATGACTTTAATTAAATGTAAATTAATAACTATAACTGTTCAATGTTCTGGGTTATTTCATTAGCAGTTGTTCTTCATCACGTGCTACTAAGTTATGTGTTTGGTGGTCTAATATTGTTCCGAGTAGTTCTACATCAGTTGCATTTGAGAGGAACTTAGCTGCTCAGCGTCTGTGAGTGCTTGAGTCTGGTGGTCACTCTGAGGGAGTCTGGGCACTCTCAGGATGATCGGGCGAGTCGTGTAGCTACGGGGCCGGACATGGCGAGGTACAATCTAGATGATCTTCTTTTCCACGGGAGCAAGCGTCATGCATTGACTCCACAAACCGTCCCATAGCTGAACTGTAAAATCCAGAACAGATATATTGGTATGTGATGCCCTCTGCAAGGAGTCTATAGCATCAGACACCTGCCGAGTTTCCCATATGCACAATACGATCCGAATCTTAAGACTAATATAATATATATCAAGCAACATGCACAAGGTGTCAGAAACAATAAACGGTTTCTGTAAATGCATATAAAATGAACATACTAATACATGATGGCAATCAATATAATAATTATATAAACATACATGTAATAGAAAACTACTAGTGTTAACTTATTTCTAGTCTCTGGGAATCGTGAAACCGTCTCTAGTCTAGTTTCTTGGTGATGGCTGAGGATAATCGTTCACTTCAGTTTGCTCCCTTGACCCTTGTGGTTCCGCACTTCGTATTCGACTGACTGCCTAAAGCGGAGTATACGGGGATATGCAGGGGTCTCTACGTCATCTCCGACCAATCATTAAACTCTCGCGGCTAGTCTTCTCGCTCTCGCGACCACATGAATATTCTTTTGGAAATTTTGCTCTCCTGTCCCACCTGTGGGACACTATCTGTTACGTCTCATCTTCCAGTGTCAGGGACGGAGCGCAAGGTAGATCTAAGCATGATATGAGTCGCGTGGCTACTTAGCGGTTAAGAGACCCCGGTCAGATGGTCGAGTAAGCTAACTAACATTTTTGTTTAGCGAGGTCTGCTCGGTTGTCTCGGGATTTAACGTCTCAAAGAGGTCAATTTAACATATGTGAACTTTCCTTTAGAGGGCTGGTAAATTAACGTCAGGTTTTATTCAATACTATCTGTTTATCTCCAAGCCGAGTTACCACATCTTTGTCGTCAACATTTCTGATGTTACAGTGCTACCGAAGACTTCTTGGCATTTTCTATACCCAGCACATCAACAACGAAGTCCGACAGACCATCACAAAAGCCATTGGACAACACGATGACATGCTCACAGTGGTGAAGAAACGGAAACTCCGATGGTATGTCCACATCCCCAGAACAACAGGCCTTCAAAAACCATCCTGCAAGGCACGGTGCAAGGAGGCAGAAGAAGAGGGAGACAGAAAAAGATGTGAGAGGACAACATTCGAGAATGGACTGGTTTGACACTGAACGAAGCCACGAGAGTTGCTGAGAACAGAGAAAGATGGAGTATGCTGGTTGGACGATCATCTGTGGTGCCCCAATGACCTTTGAGTTACGGGTTAGGATAGGATGGGATAGGGTAGTGTGCTGTATAAATTTTCATTGGGTGTAATCAAGATTGGTTGCCCACCTGGCACACCGATGAACCGGGTTCGAATCCCGTGATGGGCAAAATATAAAAGTGGCCATTTTTCACTGTCCATTTTAGCAGTGTGATTGCTCTGGTGGTTCAGTGTTGATTTAGGTCACCTACCCTTTGTTTTCTGAGATGGTTATCCTCATCTGCCATATCGCCAATGGTGGGTGTAGACGTTAATTCTCAATGTTCATCAAGATTGGTTGACTTCATTTCACTTACTTTTTGTTGTATTATTTTCTTTTCTGTTTTTTTATTCGTTCGTTCCATTTTTTCTGTTCTTTCCATTTTTTTTTTTAACTTTGTTTCCATTTTCATATTGTCAATTTAATTTAACATCCTTACAGACTTTCCTTTAAAAAAAAAAAGATAAAAACGTTATAGAATTAGAACCACATTTGATTAAATGTATCTGGACGATAGCTTCCAACTTTTAATAAGGTTTAAGGCAAAGCCATTGTGATGTCAAGCTGAAGATTTTCTGCAGCAAAGCACCCGTATTCGAAATCAGAACAGAGTGCCGCTCTCTTATTAGTGTGCGTCTTTGGTTTGGGAAATATGTCTCAATAGATTGACAGCTGTTTCTACTCTGGGGGAGTCTTCAACTGGAAATGGAACTATTGTTGTTGTTGTTGTTAATAATAATATTAATAACGGATTTTTATATAGCGGGTACTCCAGGCTACGACCAGACTCACCGCGCTTTACATAGTCATTACATAAAAATACACGCACTCGATTGTTGTTGTTGTTGTTGCTGTTGTGAAAACTGTGCATTGTGGGTTCTTATGCACTTACATAAACGTACACAGACCTTGCCTTTCTTAGCTACAAATGGGTTCATTTGCTAGGAACCCACTTTTTTCTAAGTACACAGGAGTGCTCTTTTAGTGCATGGGAGTGCAATTGTAGTGCATGAGAGTGTTTTAAGTACAAGGGTGTGCTCTATCCGGAACAGAGAAAATCCAACCACTGTTCAAGCAAATTTGGAAGATAAGTCGACCCATTTCCTTCGCTAAAGGAGACGTACTAGGTCAACTTTTTTGACGGAGATAGCCAATTGTGCATCAGATTCTTACATTTTTAGATGAATTTTGCGCTTTCCGTCAATAAAAATAATTTCCGATTCCTGCATTCTTAAATACACCCAGTTATGATGCTATGCAAACCTGTGTGTGTGTGTGACAGTCTCAGTCAGTCAGTCAGTCTCAGTGCGTCAGTCAATCTCAGTCAGTCAGCCTCTCAGTCTGTCTCAGTCTCTGGAACAAGGTTAATAGTGACGAATTGTCATGTTGAGATTTGAACTTTTTAAATTATAATTTCTTAGTTATATTCGTTATGAACTTCATTTTTACTTTCTTTTGGTTTTCATCCTTCAATTCTTTATTCCGGTCCTGAAGTCTCAAGACCGATTAAAAAATAATAATAATAATAATAAAATCACTCTACAAGCTAACCGTCTCCAAACCTTTTGCTCGATCACGTGTTTTAATTATGTGGTATTTACATGATATATTGTATTATAAGACCTCTAGCCTGCACGTAAGTGAAGCTACACTTTAACATTCGTCAACGACTACGTGCATCAAATGAAGCGGATTACAAAATACATTTAAAAAAACAAACAAACAAATGATGCACATTGTCGTTGACGAAAGTTAATATGTAACTTTATTAATATTTAGATACATATATTTATAGACAATAAAGTTGCCCTTGTTTCTTGTATCTCGTATCTTCTTTCCTTACTCATTATTATAATTACACGATTAACCAGGTTTTTAGTATTTTCTTTCTCATTCATTCCCACTGTTAGTGAAGGTTGCATTCTCAGAACTAGACAGACTAACGTCGTAGCCGAACAAAAGACTGCGGTAAGTCCACCAAAATCATGCCTAATTTTGAAAAAGGAATGTCGGAAATTCGAGCCAGATTGTACGAATATTGCGACAAAATTGGACGAAATTTCCAAAGGACGTTTCTCAGATACATAGCCTTTTCTGGTTTTCTTTCTCGCGAGAGAACACAGTGTCTTATAATGGTACAATGAATTTGACTACCAGTACCGGCTTTAACCTGGAGTGTTGGGAGAATGTGTGTGTGTATGTGTGTGTGCGTGCGTGCGTGTGTGTGTCTGTGTGTGCGTGTGTGCGTGCGTGAGATTTCTTGTTCTCCTAGAATGTCTTTTCTTGGTGTCATCTCCCAACTTGTATATAACTAATGTAGGCTTTCATTACTTTACGAATTACTTTATATCGGCAACGATGGACCTTGGTCCTAAGTTCACTTCAAATACCAATATATTGTAACACAGCGGTTAGTAATACAATACAAATATTTTCGTTAAAAAAATTGGTAATCGGATGAAAACTCAGGTCTTTGGAGAAAAACAAATTTAATCGCAGAAAAGACATTTTAGTTTGATCGAAAAAAAAAAAACAACCTATTCCATGAAAACTGTTTCGCAAGTAAATCGCTGTTGTGTGTGTGAACGGTTACAAAGACCAAATAACAACAGCTTAGTTCGACCAATTGTCTGATTTACTGTATAACAGTTCATAAATTCGATTTTTCACACAACTGCAAACAGAGACATCAAGACGCTGTAGACGGTTCTAGAAGTTCCAGGGCGCTCTCCTAGTCCTAACCAATTCGGAGTGTCTGGGATCTATCAGTCTACGCTAGAATTAATTAGACCCCGGACCCGTGCGATCGGGAATACTCACGCCATTGTTCCCCAGACCAAAATCTGCCTCTCGCTTGCTCCCTCACACTCCCAGATCCTGAAGAACCACGCCCCCTTGCCTTTACTTTGTCTCTCTACCCTGCATTTCCTCTTGTTTGTCAACCTATCTGACACCATGTTTGGTTTGTTTGTCTGCTTTGTCAGTTTGTCTCTCTGTCTATGAGCTTGTCAGTTGTATGTCTGTCTCTGTGTTTGTTTCTGTTTCTCTTTCTTTCTGTGTGTGTCTATTTCTGTCTCTTTTTCTTGTCTGTCTGTCTGTCTGTCTCTCTCATTCTCTCTCTCTTTATCTCTGTCTGATATCCTATCCTATCCCGCAACTCGGAGGTCGTAGGGGCACCGCACATGATCGTACACAGCGTACTCCATCTTTCTCTGTCCTCAGCAACCCTGATTGTTTCGATCAGTGTCAAACCAGTCCATTCTCGAATGTTATCCTCCCACCTCCTTTTCGGTCTCCCTTTTCTTCTACCTCCTTGCACTGTGCCTTGCAGGATGGGCTTTGCAAGACCTGATGATCTGGTGACGTGGCCATACCATCGGAGTTTCCGTTTCTTCACCACTGTGAGCATGTCATCGTGTTGTCCAATGGTTTGTGTGATGGTCTGTCGGACTTCGTCATTGGTGATGTGCTGGGTATAAAAAATGCCCAGAAGTCTTCTGCAGCACCTCATCTTCATGCTTTGTATTCTTCGTTGTAGATCTGATAGCCTAACAAATTATATTAGATACGTAGCCTAACAAATTATATTAGATACGTAGTTCACAGCGTTTTTTTGTAAACGAAAATATCTAAATTACTCTGATCCTGAAAATCTCTCTCTGTCTCTCTTTATCTCTCCCTGTCTCTCTCTCTCTCTGTCTCTGAGTCTTTCTATCTCTATCTGTTTCTCCACCCTCTATCTCCCTCTCTCTCTCTCTCTCTCTCTCTCTCTCTCTCTCTCTCTCTCTCTTTCTCTCTCTCTTTCCCTCCCTCCCTCTCTGTTGGCAGGCCTGTTTGTGTGGCTGTAGTTATGACCTTGTCAATTGCTTGACATTCTCCCCATGACTGGTGCATGCCTGCAAGAGCTTTTTCCTTCAGCCTGTCTGTCTGTCAGTTTGTCTGTAGCCATTTTGTCTGTTAATCTGTCTATCTGTTTTTCCCTGGCTGCCTCTCTCCCATTTTGTTTGAATTTCTTTTGAAAAAACAACAACGACCACGACAAACAAGATGGATACTTTACAAATGTTTTGACATTTAAATTAAAGAGAACAAAACCCATAAATAAACGACGCCACTTTGCTGTCACTAACAAACATCAACCAAAATAACCGGTAATTCCCTCATAGCAATATGGAGGTTCCACAACAGGAGGATACCACCAATGCAACAAGGAAATGAGGCAAATTGTTCTGAGAAAATTGCTACTACTGATTTGGAGGACCAACAACAGTGCAACAAGGAAATGACGCAAGTGGTCTCAAATAACAGTGCAACACTGAAATGACGCAAGCTGATCTCAGATAATTGCGTCATACTAATTATCGAGGACCAACAACAGTGCAACAAGGAAATGACGCAAGTGGTTTCAGATAATTGCGTAATACTAAAAGGGAGGACCAACAGTGCAACAAGGAAATGACGCAAGCTGTTCTCAGATAATTGCGTCATACTAACAGTGCAACGAGGAACTGACGCAAGGTGTTCTTAGAACATTGCGTAATAGTTAAATGGGGCAACCAGAGTGAAACAAGGAAATGACGCAAAGTGTTCTCAGATAATTGCGTCATACTAATTATCGAGGATCAACAACAGTGCAACATGTAAATCAATGACGCAAGCTGTTCAAGAAAGGGCTCGCTTTCGTAAAGAGAAGCTGCGAGTTAGCACCATGCTATTATATGGAGCAGAAAATCTGTTTTTGAAGCAAAATAGACGATTTGAATCGTTAGGAGAACAGCTTGGAGATAAGTTTTGCTGTTGTTGTTGTTGTTTTTTGGGCTGAAAAGGAAAATGTTTTGGGTCAGTAACCGATAGCACAGTTTTTGTTTTGTTCTGACCGACCGCACGTGTAACAGCATTGAAGAGTGTGGTTGTTTGTTACAGTACTTTCCGAATTCAAAATGAAAAATACATTACTGTAATTAACGAACGAACACACACACAAACACACACACATTCACACACACACGCATGCACGCACGCCTACTCGCACAAACATACACACACATTCCTCTCCTATTCTCTCTCACCCATACACACACACACACACACACACACACACACACACCCACACACACAAACACACACGCAGTGAAAGTTGTAAAATCGCTGTGACAAGGACTTTCAATATCGGGAAAGCCGTCTTGCACCAAGCGGTGAAAGTTGTATAATCGCTGTGGCAAGGACTTTCAATATCGGGAAAGTCGTCTTGCACCCTGCGGCTGCCTGTTCAAGGGTCGTGAAAGTGTCGTGTGTGATCTTGACTTGTGACCCGGATGAGTTCCAACCGCACACAGAGTATCTGAGCTTGCTAGGCTAGATCGAAGGGGCATTACACGCTGAAAGTAGATCTAGCAAAACTATAGGTAGCATATCCATGTATCATATAGAAAGGCTTGGAACAGACTGTCTCTTTGGCCAAATCGATCCGCCGCTCAATCATTTTATCCTCAATCCGCTTGAAAACGAGCATGTAATTTTATCTTAGATCAAAACGATATAGGACTGGGATAGGGGCCAGTTCCACATAATTATAATAATAAAATGGGCCTATATCAATGTCCCTAAAATGAAGATATTAGAGGTTCGTTCTTACGAGGGTATTTGTTTGTTTGTCTGTTTGTTTTTATAGTTGGTTTAATTGTTTGATTTTTTGTTGTTGTTTTCTGTTGTTGTTGTTGTTGCTGTTGTTGTTGTTGTTGTTGTTGTTGATAATGTTTTGGGGACAGGGGGATAAACCGCTTGAGGATTCTTTTGGTCAATGGCACAATCTGGTCGCACCCTTCCTGCGTGGAATACCCTTGTGCTCCAAGCGTAGTTCAGCGTGAGTGTTGTGTGGTATTGAATGACGCGTGACGACCGGATCTCTAGCCCTCAATCTCCGCACTTAAAACTGGTTCGGAGACTGTCCTCGGCGATCCGGGGATCCTGAATATTCGTGTGCTATAACCAATTATGGATGGCCATGACCGTCAAACGCCCCTTAAGACGCTGCACAAGCCCTGTAATGCCTTGCCGCCAAACATTCAATGGGCCAGGCACCGATTCCTCTTCTTCTTCTTCTTCTTCTTCTTCTTCTTCTTCTTCTTCTTCTTCTTC
>CM072520.1:39038935-39056435 GCA_036898135.1 Oncomelania hupensis | reverse complement strand
TTAAATGATGTCGTCCATAGGAAGAATCTAGGCAGTGTATTTATCGACTTTTGAACAACCACAATGCATTTACATTACACAAGTAATGGAAACCCAGAAACAAGATGGTATCTTCATCACTTCATCTTGTGTACTATTTGTTTTATATTTATTATACAAATGACATACATTTTACAGAATACACAATTTATTCAGCAAAATGACAACTAACACATTGCAAATTCAAACTGCCCTGATGTCGAAAAGCAGTCATACATACACACACAAACACACACACACATCCTAACCACAGGTAAATCTGGTCACCACTACTGTTATGAATCTCACATACAAAACATTTGATATAAATTCAGTTTTTAATTAAAAATTACGAAATCTTATAGACAGTATCGCAACTTAAACACTGTCGCACTTGTAATATCGATTTTCTCCTTAAAACACAAACCACAAACCAAATGACACATACGGATCAATCTCTAAATACGGGTTCCTATTTTTTTTAAACAGAAGCGTCCAGAACAAATGGTGCATGCAAACAATTATTTGAAGATGGGTTGACCAGCTCGCTGAAGCACAGTCAAGGCAGAAAGTGGCGTCCTTTCACCAGTCAAACCACTTAAACCCTTATCGCTGAAGGGCAGAGAGGGAAACAGAAGGAGAAAGGAGTAGTGGTAAGGGGAACCCACTCTCGCTGTCTGTGAGGAGGGGAGATCACTCTCAGTGACTGTTACCGGAAATGGCGGATCGACCATCTTGCATCGGTCACATCCTGTCAGACAAGGGTGGCGGAAAATGGAATCTTGGGATTTGGGCAGGCGAGACTGTCAAGATCTGTGTCTCCCTGACAGTGACTATTGGCCGCTGACTTCCCCTCTTCACAGATCGCGCGCGCTCCCTGAAGGATTGTGGGATAGAGACAAGGGAAATAACCGATGAGATCAAATCAAGGGAAACAACCAATGGGCAATGGGGCCCGAATCACGAGGAAATAACCCGTAGTAGACAGGACGAGACAACAAGCTTCATTGGCTCGTTACAGTAACGTTTGCGTGAAGCTACACGATACAGAGTGGGATAATGTGACAAGCGATATTCCAACACGATCGGATCGACAGACGGATTGCCTCACACAAATGTCAATAGTATGGTTGTCGATGATGATGATGATGATGGTGGTGGTGGTGGTGGTGTTGGTGGTGGTGGAGGTGGTAATAGGGCAGTTACTGCTGTTGATAGCAGTGATCAGTCATTCTCCTTCATCCGTGCGGTTGAAGTTCGGGTCGACCTCTCGTGGAAAAGGCGACAGACATTATATTACATGATTATTGCTTTAGGTCCAGCGGACTCTTCCGAGCCAAATCAGGACCGAGGCGACAGACAGCCGCAGTGCAGTGTCACTCAGAACTAAAGTGAATTGGACCTGATTCTAACGTGTGCCTGTTCTCACTCCCTACCCACTAAAACAACCAGCAGAAAGATGGCCAGAGCTTACAGCTATCCTAACCTTTGGAATCGAATAAGAGCCAAGCCAGAACCCTGGGATGTTGGTGGTGATGGTGGCGATAATGATATTAATGCTGGTTGTAGTGGCGCGCCCTGAATCACAATACCTTGTGCGATGCGTGCGCTTTATGAAGTAGTAGTAGTAGTAGTAGTAGTAGTAGTAGTAGTAGTAGTAGTAGTAGTAGCAGTAGTGTTAGCAGTAGTAGTAGTAGTAGTATAGTCTAGTAGTAGCAACAAATCTGCATTACCTCTTACAAGGAATTATGACGGGCATTAAACGTTGCTCAAATAAGGTCTAGACATTCAAACTTGAGATACATATAATATACAATGTACACAGGTATTGTGCACACATACACACTCTGTCGCCCAAGAAATGGCAACTTCCCTCACACACATTGAAATGTACATGATAAAATTGACATTACATAATACAAAAGAGTATCACATGCCAACATTTACCTTACAGTATAAAATTGATGTAATAAATTTAAAAAAAAAAAACGTATACCAAGCACAAATCCCCAGTAGTAGTAGTAGTAGTAGTAGTAGTAGTAGTAGTAGTAGTAGTAGTAGTAGTAGTAGTAGTAGTTCTGTTGGGATTTATTGTTTTCATCTCTTTTGTGATTTGCTCGCCGAAGAAGATCTTAGGTGTCAATTTTGCATTGTCTTTTTGTTTGTGTGTATGTGTGTGGGTGTGTGTGTAGGTGTGTGTGTGTGTGTGCGTGCGCGCGCGTTTCATGACATGTTTCATGATTTTAGCGCGCGCCTGTGTGCTGATGCTGAGGCTGATATCTTTCTTCTTATTATTATGTTGTTTTTTTTAATCACTCCCCTTCTCTCGCTACACTCCCCTTTTTGCTCTTTCTTTCCTTCCTTGTTGTTGTAGATGTTTGTAGTTTATTACGCCTGGTGTGTGCTGGGTACATTCCAAACTACAAACATCTAGAACAACAAGGAAGGAAACAAAGAAGGGGTCGGTACCTGCCTCGCCACTGACTGTAACACTCTACTACGCCTGCTGGTGCTGGGTAAATTCCAGTCTTACAGTCAGTGTCGAGGCAGGTACCGATCGGAAGAGAAAGGTGCACAGGCCCGAAAGACCAGAGGTTGAGTCAACAACATCGAACGCCCTAAGGAGGTAAAGAGACGCTCCAGCAGTCATTATGCTTCGACCCCTCTTTTCCGCTCCCCGCTAGTGCCATTCTGACTATCAGGCGCTCTAGGGTTTCTTATGCCGAAGGTCGCGCGTTCCAATCGTGAAGGCACGGTGGTCTAATGGTCGAGCTTTGGCTCGCGGATCTGAAGGTCCCGGGTGCGAGCCCTGGCCGGGCCATTGTGTTGTGTCCCTGGGAAAGACACTTTACTCCCGTTTCCTACTCCGTCGGATGAGAGTATAAACCGAGGTCTAGTCTGTGTGTCGTATACATACCATCATAACGGACTTTAAAGATCCTGACGCTCATGTCCTAGAAAGGGTGAGTGCCGGTGACAAGAACACACCCAGCATGCACTTGGCCCTTCTCCCCAATCCCTGGCTGCCCAGGATTGTGCTCAGTTATTTGGGCGTCAGACCATGCGCCCAAAGGCTGCGGATGGGCGTCTCGGGCGGTTTGAGTTACATCTTGTATCGGCCAGCGCTCTGAGCGGCTCTTGCGTTGGTAAAGCGCTATATAAAAAGTGATTAAATAAATAATAATGCCGCAATGGCTGAATTTATGTGAGGTACCGGACTCTTCAGGTCGAAGGGTTTTTCTTCTGTGGCTCCGGTTTCCTCCCTCCCTTCAATAATGGTTTTAGATGCAGTCAATCACCGTTTTTCAATATTAAATTCGATTTCTATTCTGTCTCCTAATAGCGATCTCCATGCCTTTACACCACATTTTTGGGTGATGAATGTGAGTTTGCTGTGTATGTGGTAGTGTGTAAAATGTGTGCGTTCGTGTTGGTACAGATCGCCCCGCTTTGAATCTAAGTAATGGTTTGAGGAAAAGCGCCCATATAACACCCTGTAATATTAGTAGTAGTAGTAGTAGTAGTAGTAGTAGTAGTAGTAGTAGTAGTAGTAGTAGTAGTAGTAGTAGTAGTAGTAGTAGTTCCATAGCGATAGCTGGGAAATATTGTTTTGAGCCCTGTCCGTCTGTACGGCCATGCGTAATTTTCTCTGAAACTAATAAACAGATCCCTTTGAAACTTGTTGTGTAGTCAGAACATAAAAATGACTACCAGATGACACAAAGATTACTACCAGATGACACAAATTTATGCCCATCGGGTTATATCATTTTGGTACCGTCATGGTGTGTTGACATTGACTATTCTGAATTAAGAAAACAAGAAAGCGGCATTTTATTAGCATCAGAAGCAAAGGACCGTATCCATGACAACTATTATTCTCACATACAAATTTATACTGATGGTTCTGTTTTAGAATCACGTGAAACAGGAGCAGGTTATGTTTAGTTTAGACAAAAATAATCTAAAGAACTATAGACTTGTTTCAAACCTCTCCTTCCTGTCCAAAGTCATAGAAAAAATTGTTCTCAAACAACTGTTTGCCTACCTATATGATAACGCTTTACTTTGCCCCAACCAGTCTGCCTACCGACCCTTCCACAGCACTGAGACAGCCCTCCTAAAAGTAACCAATGATATTTTGCTTGCCTTAGTTAATGGTAACGTCTCCATTCTCACCTTATTAGACCTCTCAACCGCCTTTGACACAGTCGACCACCACATTCTCTTTAACACTCTTCAACACTACTTTGGAATCTCTGGCTCGGTCCTGGCTTGGTTCCACTCATATCTTTCTGACAGATCACAAGCAGTCACTGTCGATGGCTGTTTCTCCAGCATAGCAGACTTGGTGTGCGGCGTGCCTCAGGGTTCCGTTTTAGGGCCGGTGTTATTTACTCTGTACACCAAGTCAGTGCTTCTCCTGCTCGGAAAGCAAGCTGTTGAGAGTCAGTCATTTGCAGATGATACACAACTTTATAAATCCACCGCCCCCTCTCTCATTAATTCCAATGTTCAGACTTTGGAGAACTGCATCACAGACATTAAGTCATGGATGACCCTCAACAAGCTTAAGCTTAATGACGATAAAACCGAAGCCCTCCTCATTTACAAGCACAACACCTCCTCACTCTCGCCTCTCCCAACATTGCTTACAGTAGGGACAACAAACATTCAGTTCTCATCCTCAGCAAGAAATCTCGGCTACATTCTCTCCGATGACCTGTCCCTCAACAACCACATCTCCAACGTCTGTCGCTCTGCATACACGGCCATACGCCAAATCAGCTCCTTTCGCCACTATCTTACAGTCACTGCCACCAAAACCCTGGTCTGCTCTCTCGTCCTTTCTCGTCTTGACTATTGCAACTCTCTCCTCGCTGGCTCCCCAAAACACATCATTGACAAACTACAAAAGGTTCAGAACTCAGCAGCTAGACTAGTATTCCGATCAAAGAAACGCGATCACATCACACCTATACTACATTCCCTTCACTGGCTTCCTGTGCAAGCACGCATAGAGTACAAACTCTCTGTTCTCTGTCACAACGTCTTCACAGATTCTTGTCCTTCCTACCTTGCTGATCTACTGTCTGTCTACTCTCCTTCACGCACTTTAAGATCTTCTGCTGACATTCGCACACTCAAGGTTCCCGTCACCCGCACTAAGACATACGGCCAACGTGCATTCGCTTACTCCGCACCCAAGCAGTGGAATTCCCTTCCCTACCATAACCGCAACATACAATCAACACAAGCATTCAAAAAGGCCCTCAAAACACACCTCTTCAAACTGCATTATTCAGACTGATTTGTATCCCGCTGCCATTCTCTCCTCTCTTGTCTCTGTCTGATCCTTAAGTATATACACGGCTGTAAATATTTATACTGTTTTCCTTCCTGGGTCTAACTGAGCATATAAATAGCTATGAATAGGTTTTTGCTATTCTATTTTTGTCTTTTTTGTCATTTGTGTACATAGTTGTAAATAGTTTTTACTTTTACTGTTCCATCTTTTGGTGTATCGTAGCAAAAGCGATGTTTGCTCGAGTGCATGTATTTTTATGTAATGACTATGTAAAGCGTGGTGAGTCTGGTCATAGGCTGGAGTACCCGCTATATAAAAATCCGTTATTATTATTATTATTATTATTATTATTATTATTATTATTATTATTATTATTATTATTATTATTATTATTATTATTATGTTATACTTTCTTTAAAAGCTAACGAGGCTTATGGTTTGTTTTTTTTTAATAGAAAAGATGCATTCAATGTTTACTGCAGAACTTATTGCTTTAAGGCATTGAATAAAATCATTAGTTTATACCCTGACTTTTACAATATATTACTTTGTGTTGACTCTAAATAAGTTTTGCAAACTCTGGATTCAAATTCTAATTTTAAAAAAGGATGTTATATTATAGATGAAATTAAATATCTTATTCATAGTTTAATCATAAATGGAACAAATGTTCAATTTTGCTGGATACCATCTCATAGTGGATTAAGTCATAATGACTGGGTTGATAGGCATGCAAAAATGGGGGCACAAAATGGAAGTACTGTTATTCAGCTAGGTATACCATTCTCAAAAACTGAAGTTTAATATAGTATAATTGGAAAAATGTTAAAAAAAATTAATTTCCTTTCATTCAATTATATAGTTGAATGTCACATTCCTCGCGGACTGTTTTCAGTTTAGGATATCTTCTTGCTTTGAACTCGTGAAGGACAAAATACTGTAATGAAGTTGCTTGCATTTGCAAACAAGCAATTTCTATTTGTAGCCGAGCGGAGTATTTGACTCCCGTCTCTCGGCCACGACCTTGAGAACATTGCTCCACCCGGGCTGTTATTTTCATTTTATCCCTCAAAAGAGGGACATAAAACTATTTGCCCTGCAAGGCGGTGAAGCGTCGTTGGTAGTACCGGGTTGCCGGCTACTAGTGCCACACACTCTACTGCAAAGTCGCTGCCACCGACCTGCATAAAATGCCTGCCGACAATGTGGTCCCACTCACCACCAAAAGCAGCATGCGAATGGTCAGCCGGGGAGAACAAATGTCTTGCCTTGTCCTGCGTAACCCAATGGCATACCCAAAAGGATTCTGCAAAGCAGGAGTCACCCAAGGCTAGTCTAACCAAGAAAATCAAGGTAGACAATTTCTCTCCCAAGCCTCAACCAGTCGCCTCCCTTTCCGCTACATATTAATCATCTCATTTATGACTGCATGCAATCGCGCAATATATTCCACAACATATTCCAAATATTCAGGATACAAATATTAAATATTGGATATCAATTTCAAAATCATTAATATACAGTCCTGTTGAAAAACAAACAAAAAAGCAGTCAGTACAGATTATTGATAGGTCTAGTGGATCTTTTCTATGAAGCATAAATTGAACATTGAATATTATATAATATTATGTAAAATTAGGGAACATTGACTATTATATATTTGAAGTATAATGATTTTGATTGTTTATTTGTTCAGTTTTGTGTACTTTGTTTAATCCATTTCTCCATTTATTATGACCATTATTATTTGTTTAATGTTTTTTCCTGCTCCCATCAAGTCTAAAATCACTTCGGTGAAAAGACGTTAAAGTAAACAAACAAACAAACAAAATGATGTGTTGGTGTTGTTGTCGTAATACCAATTCGAACTCCCAGGTAAAAAATTTTTTTTTTTAAATTTCTTGTGTATGTTTTGTAACGGTATAAAGCAACCCAATGACACGACTAGAATCTTTGGGAACCTGCTATAACTCAACGACATTGAACTGGCACCGTGAATTTCTGTGCGTATAATGCTATTTTTAACAACATGTTATTACTAGGCACATAAAAAAACTGAATTTACCGATTTATATAAAAAGCATACTTTACATAAAAACTCTACATAAATACTCTACATCACAACTCTACTTTTGGTGTATCTATCTATCTATCTATCTATCTATCTATCTATCTATCTATCTATCTATCTATCTATCTATCTATCTATCTATCTATCTATCTATCTATCTATCTATCTATCTATCTATCTATCTATCTATCTATCTATCTATCTATAGATAGATAGATAGATAGATAGATAGATAGATAGATAGATAGATAGATAGATAGATAGATAGACAGACAGACAGACAGACAGACAGACAGACAGACAGACAGACAGACAGACAGACAGACAGACAGACAGACAGACAGACAGACAGACAGACAGACAGACAGACAGACAGACAGACAGACAGACAGACAGACAGACAGATAGATAGATAGATAGATAGATAGATAGATAGATAGATAGATAGATAGATAGATAGATAGATAGATAGATAGATAGATAGATAGATAGATTTTTGTTTGCAAGTCTATTTTGTCAGTGGGGCAACGCTCAGTGTGAATCTTAAATAAATCTGCCACATTGAATCTTTCACATTGGGCCACTTTAACCGTACCGTGCGCCTGTCGACGATGGTGTTCACACTAGGAAAACAAATTAGATAGTAGACCGAACGTCAGCAAAACTAAGATGCTGGGGACAGGAGGGATCAGATTAGTGTATTTCCGCACTTATCTAGAAATATTTTGAGATAGTCTGGAATCAGAACGAGCGATATTTCGGTCTGTTTCCCTGCCGGTTGGACACACCAGCTCAGTGCCTATGTGAGCAGCACTGTTTAGTGCCTCCACATTTTGCTGGCTGCGGGCTATTTATAGCTTGCCTGCATCCTCCCTTCCAGTGAAAGGAAAGGAAATGTAGCGTTGGCGAAGCTATTTATAGCTAGCCTGGCTGACCTAACCTCAAAACTAACAAGCTTTGGTTGAGTCGCTGTGTGGACGCAATATCTCTAGAACCACTGGACAGGTTTTGACCAAACATCGTAGAAACATTACCTAGGTTAGTGACCAACTTCCCGAGCCATCGTATTTGCTGTATCTCACAGGTCAAAGTCACTGGGATGCAAAACAAATCCTTTGCTAAACATGATGTTCTTTATATCTCAAGAACGCCTGAACCTATTTTGATAATTTTTGTCACACAGGTACTTCAAATCATAACCAATCATTCTTTGGCAGTCGGTTGGTCGCTCAGTCAGTCAGATGGGCTCACTGTTGGTCTGTATCTCACGTTTCTGTTCAAAATACATTTTTTGCAGCTTCTTAATATTAACACTTTTCAAAATGCTGTTTTTTAGTTCTGTATGAGCGTCTAAAACTACATTTCAATGGCTTTTCGTCTTGTTTTGCTTCAATAATAATTATGTACAATTGTACCCCCGTTGGGGTGCCGGGGGTTTCAGTATAAATAGTATCCCCACTTTCTGGAAATTTAGTGCTTTAAATTCCCACTGTCGCTGTCTTTCTCATTGCTCTTTCTCATTCCTGCTCTGTTCTATCAATCTGCTATACTATCGTCTTCTTCGCTAGAACAGTCACCTAACTTTTTTCTTGAAAACTCTTCCGGGACAAGACTCCGTATTTGTAAATGGGGTCTGTTGGATCAGCTTGGGAATATTAGACGCTTTCTGCCAGGTGGTCGCTAGGGCTTCCTATGATGTTATTATTTAGCAATGTATGCATTTTATATGTATGTGTTTTGTTGATAATTTATAATGATGTTTGTATTCTATTTTATTTTTGTAAACGGGGGTTCGATAAATTAGAGTACAGCCTCAGCGTCCCCTGCGTGGGATGTCTTTATTATAAAGTGACTGGCTGGTGGAGAGCTTTCAGTTTTACCACTAGGGTTGTTTCAGCAGATCTTTTATGCGGATCAGGGGTTGTCCGGTCCTGATTTGGCTCAGAAGAGTCCGCTGGACCTAAAGCAATAATCATGTAATGTAATGTAATGTACAATTGTTGTATCCAATACCAAGGTTGTACGAAGAAGAATGCGATGATACGATGACATGCTCACAGTGGTGAAGAAACGGAAAATCCGATGGTACGACCACGTCACCAGAGCGTCAGGTCTTGCAAAGACCATCTTGCAAGACAAAGTGCAAGGAGGCAGAAGAGGGAGACAGAAAAAGAGGTGGGAGGATAACATTCGAGAATTGACTGGCTTGACACTGAGTGGAAGCATGAGGGATGCTGAGGACAGAGAAAGATGGAGTACGAGCATCTGTGTTGCCCCATCGACTTTCGAGTTACTGAATAGGGAGGCGCGGTGGCCGAGTGGTTAGAGCGTGGGCTTGCGGATCTGAAGGTCCCGAGTTCGAGCCCAGGCCGGGGCATTGTGTTGTGTCCTTGGGAAAGACACTTTACTCCCGTTTCCTACTCCTTCGAATGAGAGTATAAACCGAGGTGTAGTCTGTGTCGCATACATTCCATCATAACGGACTTTAAAGATCCTGATGCTCATGTCCTAGACGGGTGAGTGCCGGTGACAAGAACACACCCAGCATGTACCTTGGGTAAGCTTCACTTGGGGCTGCTGTATTTTCGAAAATGAAAGTGCCCGAATTTCACCTTGGTCATAATAAGGTGTTAAAATAAATAAAAATAATAAATACAATAGGATATGATAGGATAGGACAGGAATGCGAATCCATGCTATTGCTGTTATTTTTGCTGTTCAACCAATAAATATTTACTACTCACAGTGGAAAATTCATGCAGCATATTGCATCTCAGCTTTAAAAAGTTTACTTTTCTTTTTAAAAAAAAACACAAAAGTATTGTTGTTATTGTTGTTAATGGTGTTGTTTTTGTTAACAGTGGTGTTGTTAGTAGTGGTGTTGTTAGTAGTGGTGTTGTTAATAGTAGTGTTGTTGTTAGTAGTGGTGTTGTTAGTAGTGGTGTTGTTAGTAGTGGTGTTGTTAGTAGTGGTGTTGTTAATAGTAGTGTTGTTGTTAGTAGTGGTGTTGTTAGTAGTGTTGTTGTTAGTAGTGGTGTTGTTAGTAGTGGTGTTGTTAGTAGTGGTGTTGTTAATAGTAGTGGTGTTGTTAGTAGTGGTGTTGTTAGTAGTGGTGTTGTTAGTAGTGGTGTTGTTAGTAGTGGTGTTGTTAATAGTAGTGGTGTTGTTAGTAGTGGTGTTGTTAGTAGTGGTGTTGTTAGTAGTGGTGTTGTTAATAGTAGTGGTGTTGTTAGTAGTGGTGTTGTTAGTAGTGGTGTTGTTAGTAGTGGTGTTGTTAATAGTAGTGGTGTTGTTAGTAGTGGTGTTGTTAGTAGTGGTGTTGTTAGTAGTGGTGTTGTTAGTAGTGGTGTTGTTAGTAGTGGTGTTGTTAATAGTAGTGGTGTTGTTAGTAGTGGTGTTGTTAGTAGTGGTGTTGTTAATAGTAGTGGTGTTGTTAGTAGTGGTGTTGTTAATAGTAGTGTTGTTGTTAGTAGTGGTGTTGTTAGTAGTGTTGTTGTTAGTAGTGGTGTTGTTAGTAGTGGTGTTGTTAGTAGTGGTGTTGTTAATAGTAGTGGTGTTGTTAGTAGTGGTGTTGTTAGTAGTGGTGTTGTTAGTAGTGGTGTTGTTAGTAGTGGTGTTGTTAATAGTAGTGGTGTTGTTAGTAGTGGTGTTGTTAGTAGTGGTGTTGTTAGTAGTGGTGTTGTTAATAGTAGTGGTGTTGTTAGTAGTGGTGTTGTTAATAGTAGTGGTGTTGTTAGTAGTGGTGTTGTTAATAGTAGTGGTGTTGTTAGTAGTGGTGTTGTTAGTAGTGGTGTTGTTAGTAGTGGTGTTGTTAGTAGTGGTATTTCTTGATGGTGGTATTGATTGATGGTCGCTATAGAGGTGGAGTTATGGTAATGTTGTTCATAGCAGTGATGTTATGTTAGCAATGTTAGTATTGTTATAGCGTTGTTCCTAGCAGTAGTGGTGTTATGATGTTGTTCCTAGCAGTAGTGGTGTTATGATCATGTTGTTCCTAGCAGTACTGGTGTTATGATGATGTTGTTCATAGCAGTAGTGGCGTTGCGATAGTGTTGTTCATAGCAGCAGTGGTGTTATGATAGTGTTGATTCCTAGCAGTAGTGGTGTTGTAGTAAGCATAATATTGTTCATAACAGTAGTGGTGTTGCGATAGCAGTGTTCATAGCAGCGTTCATGTGTTGGATAGCAGTGTTCATAGCAGCGTTCATGTGTTGGGATAGCAGTGTTCATAGCAGCGTTGATGTGATGGGATAGCAGTGTTCACAGAAGCGTTCATGTGTTAGGATACCATTGTTCATAGCCGTGTTGGGAACGGGGATAGTGGTGGTAGCGATGGTGATGTGAGGGACATAAGGACGGCGGCAACAGCGACAGCAGCACCTACATCATCACCACATCCAGCTACACCAACAAGTGCTGGTACCAAACTGCCACAATTTAGGTTAAAACTGTTATGTTAGTGCTGCGTTTAAGCCCAAGAAAGTCGTTAAGATCGGCGAAACAGAGGAAAGCTTGTTTACCTGCACTAAGAAAATGACAAATATGACATTCCTATTTCGCCAGAGTATCGATATCGTCGTCAGCAGCAGCAGCAACAGCAAAAATAACAAGAATCCTCAACAACAAAAATTTTCAACAACAGAAATCATCAACAACAACTTTCATTAATAATAATAATAACAACATTATCGTACGAAGAAGAAAAAGAAATAGAAGGCGGAGGAGGACACGAGGAAAGAAAAGAAAGAAACGAAGAAAAAAAACAAAGAAAGAAGAACAAGAAGAAGATGAATGAAAGAAAGAAAGAAGACCAAGAAGGAGAACAAGAAAGACGGAAAGAGAATTAAGAAGAAGAAAGAAAGAAAGAAAGAAAGAAAGAAAGAAAGAAAGAAAGAAAGAAAGAAAGAAAGAAAGAAAGAAAGAAAGAAAGAAAGAAAGAAAGAAAGAAAGAAAGAAAGGGGACCAAAACGATGAATAAGAAAGAAAGAAAGGAAGAACAAGAAAGAAAAAAGAAGACCAATAAGAAGAAAACGAAAGAAAAAACCAACCAAAGAAAGAAGAATGATAGAAAAACAAGAAAGAAAGAAAGAAGATCAATAAGAAAAAAAAAGAAAGAAAGAAGAAAGAAAGAAAGAAAGAAAGAAAGAAAAGAGCAAAAGAAGGAAATAAAGGAGCAAAGGAGAAGAAGAACAACAACAACAACGACATCATCATCAACAACAACAACAACAACAACAACAACAACAGCAACAAGAAAACAGAAAGAAGGAAAAAATGATGATGATGATGATGATGATGATGATGATGATGATGATGATGATGATGATGATGATGATGATGATGATGATGAATGTTTACCTGCAGTCACAAAGTGGACTGTGACAATTAGGACTTTTGTTTTTTGACAGACAGCCGCTTGTAACATTAAAGGCATGAAAGCCGTCTCGTAAACCTTCAGACGTCTCTTTACCCAATGTTGCACTGACGTGAGCCTATTTCAAAGGTTTACCTATAATTGTTGATATTGTTGTTGTTGGAAGTGGTGATGGTGGTGGTAGTGATGGAGGTGGAGGTGAAGGTGATGTTCTTTTGTTACCGTTGTTTTTGTGGGGGGGGGGGGAAGGGGGAGTTGTTTTCTCTGTTTGTTTTCACTAGTACAATTTCATCATCATTGCCGTTACCATTTTCAGCAGCAGCAGCAGTAGCACCAGCATCATTATCACCATCATCGTCATCATCACCATCATCGCCATCACCACCACCATTGTATCATCATCGTCATCATCACCGCAACTACTAGTAATAGCATTTTTCTTCATCATTGTCATTACCAACAGCAGCAGCAGGATCGCCATCATCATCATCATCATCATCATCATCGTCGTCGTCGTCGTCATCGTCATCATCATCATCATCGTCGTCGTCATCATCATCATTTTCTTCACTATAAAATCACCATCACCACTACCACCACCAGCAACTACAACAACAACTCTATCAACAGCAACAATTTTATTGTATTGTTCTAATCTAGCCATTTTCAGCTCAAGACGTGGAGGATAACAGGACCTAACTCTAAGCCGCCCCAGACGTCCACTTCCTGATTTAGGCTGAACAGCAACAACAAACAGAAGCAACAATCAACAGCAGCAACACGTGGTGTTACACTCGTTCGATGTTGGTGTTTTTCTATCAGTAGTTGATTCAGCCCCGATGCTTGAAATCCTGATAGGTGTAACTTAGATTCGTTTATCCACGCAGCCTGCTCACTCAGCAACAAGGCAAAGTCTTCGTATGAAGTTTTCCACTTTTATTCAGCACACATCAACAACTGCATACATTCGCTCAATCGCTTTTCCACTCTCAACTTTTTACTTTCCAACTCGCTATCAACCATCAACTACTTTTTTTGAAACAGTGCGGCACTTATATAGTCTCTTCATACTCCAGAACAATTTAGAACACAGCAGAATGACGCACTACAACCAATCACATAAAACTTCGTCATCACTGACTTACGTCGTACAACATTCTTTCTGTCCAAGAATGTTTTCAAATATCCCGAAACTTCGATCGATAGTAAACAAGCAGATCTAGAGAATTCTCCAATATTATCGACTAACGAAAATTATCAACGTTATACAATGCAAACTCGAATCAAAGGTAAATACACTCTATTATTGCATGCTTTGCAAAATAAAACGAACAGATCTATCGCGCACGCTTCACACATAATATCGTGCGCATTTCACACGCACCATCATGTGCGTTTCAACGTAACACGTGGTTGGTGTAGTACCTGTTGGATTCCATTGTGTCCATCCCGCATGTATGGGCTGCCAGAACTTGGTGGATCTCAAAAGATAGTGCGAACCACATTTATTTAGTGACAGTCTGATGGCCACAGACGGGCAAGCGAGGTCAGCAGATTGCACAGAGATTGGAGAGATTGGTGGCAGTGGCGCTGGATGAGAGAGATGAGAGGGGATTAGGGGGTGAGAGGGGGCGGAGATCAGGGATGGAAGGACGAAAGAGGCTAGGGAAGAGTAGGGATAAAGACGAGATAGAGTAGGATTTTGGGGTAGGATCGAACGGAGGCAGAGCGAGGGGGGGGGAGAGAAAAAAAAGAGGGAGAGAGAAAGAGAGAGGGAGGGGGAGAGGGAGAGAGAGGGTTGGAAAAATAGAGAAGAAGATGGAGAGAGAAAGAGGGAGGCAGGGAGAGAGAGGAGGGTGGAGAAAGCGGGAGGAAGGGTAGGGAGAGAGAGGGAGAGGAGAGAGAGAAAAGGAGCGAGAATATAAATAGGAATGTTTTATTGAGGATAAGACCTATGAATAGGAATGTTTTATTGAGGATAAGACCTAAGAATAGGAATGTTTTATTGAGTATAAGGAATGTTATATCGAGCATAAGACCTATGAATAGGAATGTTTTATTGAGTATAAGGTCTATGCCCCCTATTGAAGGGGGTTGTACAGTGAATTTACAAACAAAACATACATATAGATCTACATTTATAGAGAGATATATATATAGGCCTACATATATAACAAACACTCAATCAGAACAAACAAATCAACAACAACTTATGCAATTGCTATCTTCCTCATTTTAAACGCTTTGTACAAAAATATACATAACTTTCGGAAACTTTCTTGGCTTGTCGATGGCAGCAAAATATTAAAGCTAAATGCGTTTATGTTTCTAATAAACTTAGCAGCAATGAATTGTTTCTGAAATGTTCAAAACATGGACAGCGTAATACAAAATGCACTTTGTCCTCTCTTGATTCTATACTCAAGACATAACAACTCGCTATCAGTCACGTGCCTAAAGCGGTAATAACGAATAGCTAGGTCTTACACATCAAAAACAAAATCTAGTCTAATCTATATTCGCTTGTAGATAAACTGGTATGCAATGCATAGGAATAGTAAACATTCTTTTAAAAAGCAAATTTATCATTAGTACTAACATGTTCATTCCAGTTTTGCCTCCTACAGAGAGAGCGAGTGAGAGAGAGAGAGAGAGTGAGAGAGAGAGAGAGAGAGAGAGAGAGAGAGTTGGCGCCCCCAGTTCACCAGGATGTTGGCTGTGCTACAGTAGGTGCTATATTCAACTGGGAAAAGCTAAAGCACCAAAGGAGATGGGCACCGTTTTCGTGAATATGGAGGCCCTGAGAAAAGAGAGATAGATTCCTGACGCTTCTTTAAGTCCTGTCCTCATTGGAAGGTAGGTTGAGGTTCACCAACTTTTTGTTTTCCAACCTAGATTTACGAACCTTTAGGCCTATGCCCAAAAGAGTTTCTCGAAAACACGTTTTCTGTTTGCCTTAACCTTCAGATAAAGAGATGGACGATTGTAGCTTGGCGTGTCGACTGTGTCCCACCCCTCCAAGCATACCAACCTTGGATAAGTGAATCAATGGTAGGACCTGGAGAGCAATAATTACATTCCCCTCCGATTTTTTAATCTTCCTTCCGACCTTGTTTGTCTCCTACACGCTGTGTTTGCGTCACTTCCTGTCCGCCTGCGTTATGTCCCTTGGTTAATTAATTGTTTTGGAGTGATCATCCCTTTGATCAGAATTAACGAGCTGGTGGACCGTCGTCTGGAAATGGGGACTGTAGTGACGGGGAGAACACGAAAAGAAGTTGTTTTAATACATCGCAACGATCGAAGTATTCAAGGTTTCTGGCCGAAATCAACATCTACGACAAGTCACCCCAGGCCACAACTTGCATCCTCCAGCGCACTGTCAAACGCCCTGAACAACTGAGCCACCGGAGCTGCAGCAAACGGGAAACCTAAACCAAGTTGAACTGAATTAAATCCCGTCCAGTCGAAGACTTCAACTACGGAATACGGCGTGGTTGAAAAGTAACTCACTATCGGAAATGGCTTGTAGCTTTTGTAGCGAGCACGGATTTTTCATCAAACAAAAACGCATTGTGAACTTTACAGTGTTAGAATTCAAATTGCTGATCTCTGAGTTTTCATGTCACTGTGACGAAGTCCAAGGCCAATCCCTCAACACAGTGCATAGCTTCAAATATTTAGGAGCCATTGTATCGGACAATGGGTCCCGACAGGAAGTCCTCTCCAGGGTCGCACAAACAACTGCTGCCCTGGCGAGGTTGAAGCCAATTTGGAAAGACAGGACCATCAGTCTACATTCCAAGGTAAGGCTGCTGCGCTCCCTTGTCATCTCCATCTTCCTATATGCTTGCGAAACATGGACCCTCACAGCAGATCTCCAACGAAGAATACAAAGCATGGAGATGAGGTGCTACGAAAGACTTCTGGGCATTTCCTATATCCAGCACATCACCAACGACGAAGTCCGACAGACCATCACGCAAGCCATTGGACAACACGATGACCTGCTCACAGTGGTGAAAAAACGTAAACTCCAATGGTATGGCCACGTCACCAGATCATCAGGTCTTGCAAAGACCATCCTGCAAGGCACAGTGCAAGGAGGTAGAAGAGGGAGACCGAAAAAGAGGTTGGAGGACAACATTCGAGAATGGACTGGTTTGATATTGAGCGAAACAATCAGGTTTGCTGAGGACAGGGAAAGATGGAGTACGCTGGTTAAACGATCATCTGTGGTGCCCCTACGACCTCCGAATTATGGAATAGGATAGGATAAGATAGTGACGACAGCAGTCTATACTGACCCATGGTAGACAAGCACAGCTGTCGTAAGACAAGAAGAAGACATCATACCAAGTGTCAAGCGATGGGCCCTTACAATGCTGCTCGTATCATTCGTGAGATGAAGCGAGAGATCAGCACTTCAATTCTACCACTATGAGAATCACAAGGCTGTGCTTGCAGTGCCAGTACTGTTTACCCAAAATACGTTTATAAGCAATTTTCAATAAGGAGTGTCGGATAGCGCAGTGGTTGGAGCACTCGCTACTGTGTCGCAAGTTAAGCATCGTCCAGTGCGGTTAGCACTTGGATGGGTGACCGCAAGACGTGAAGCGACAAATAACAACGCCCCCAGTTGACTCAGCTGAGGCTGAGTACCTAGTCTCTTAAGGGTGGGGAAGGTAAAGCAGCGAGGGAGAGAGATGGGCATCACCCTCATTACGCT
>CM072520.1:38971435-39031435 GCA_036898135.1 Oncomelania hupensis | reverse complement strand
ATTATTGAGGATTTTTATAGCGCACTTATCTCGCAGTACTTGACCAGACTCTAGATAAAGGATCTAACTCAAACCGCCCGAGACGCCCACCCGCAGCCTTTGGGTGCATGGTCTGACGCCCTGACAACTGAACACTATCCTGGCCAGCCAGGGATGGGGGAGAAGGACCTAGGTGCATGCTGGGTGTGTTCTTGTTACCGGCACTCACCCGTCTAGGACACGAGCGTCAGGATCTTTAAAGTCCGTTATGATGGAATGTATGCGACACACAGACTAGACCTCGGTTTATACTCTCATCCGAAGGAGTAGGAAAACAGGGAGTAAAGTGTCTTTCCAAGGGACACAACGCAATGGCCCGGACAGGGCTCGAACCCGGGACCTTCAGATCCGCAAGCCAAAGCTTTACCATTAGGCCACCGTGCCTCATATTCCTATGAACGTTTGGTCAAAATCCGATCAGCGGTTCTTGGGAGCTGGCTTCTAACGGACCGACTGACAGACGGACTGAGCGTCAGACCTACTTTTGGCTCGTGTTGATTTATCCCCCCTCTCCACCCCTCACTCTCCGCCCCGACTATTTGAAAGTATTTCCAGATTGATCTGGTAATACACAATCTGGGGGGAGATTTCCAGATCAACCAATTTGTTTTAATCTGGCGAGAATAGCAGGAGGGTTGCTCTAGCCAACTGAGCTTTTTTGAGATCTTAAAAGCCTCTTATATCTTCATTTCGTTCCACCGTTCGCGAACTTGCCCATCTGAGGATTGCTACAACTCGTCCGTTGGAGGATTGCGGACATTTGGAGGTCGAGCGAAGTGGTAATAATTTTGCGCAGTGGTTGCGTTTGCGTTTTATCTTTAAGCAATGTTCTTTTCTTTTTTTTTTCATTCTTCGCATCCAGCGGAGTATCTTCGGATCAATGCACGAGATTTTTTTTTCTTGGCGACCTTGGACAGAAACTAATTTTTTTTTTTTTTGTCTCTCTTTCTGTGTTTGAGGCCAATATCTGCAAATGTATCCAGCGTTTGCTTAATCTTTTTTCTTTCCCTTTCCTTTTCTTTCCTTCAGTCTTTCTGTCTTTCTTTCCTTCTTTCCTTCTATTTCTTACTTTCTTTTTTTTTCTTACTTACTTTCTTTTACTTTCGTTCTTTCTTTCTTTATTTATTTATTTATTTATTTATTTATTTATTTATTTATTTATTTATTTCTTTCTGTCGTTCTTCTTCTTCTTCTTCTTCTTCTTCTTCTTCTTCTTCTTCTGCTTCTTCTTCTTCTTCTTCTTCTCCTTCTTCTTCTTCTTCTTCTCCATCTCTTTTCTTCTTCAGCTTCTTTATTTCTATTTTTCTTTATTTTCCTTTTTTTATTCTTGTTTTTTTGCGTCTTCTTTTTTTCATTTCCCTTTTCTTCATTCTACTTATTCTATTTACTACTACTACTACTACTACTACTACTACTACTACTACTACTATTACTACTACTACTATTACTACTACTACTACTACTACTATTATTATTATTATTATTATTATTATTATTATTATTATTATTACCACCTCTTATGCTATTATTACTACTACTACTACTACTGCTACTACCACCACTACTACTACTACTATTACTATTACTACTGCTACTACTACTACTACTACTATCACTACTGCTGCTAATACTATTGTTACTACTACTACTACTACCTCTTCTTGTTCTTTCTTTCTTTCCTTCTGTTGTTTAGTATTTTTTTTCTTTCTTTCTTTCTTTCTTGTTCTTCTTCTCGTTGTGTTGTTGTAGTTCATCTTCTTCTCTTCCTCCTCATCCTTCTTCTTCTTCTTCTTCTTCTTCTTCTTCTTCTTCTTCTCATCTTCCTTTTCTCTTCATTCTACTACTACTACTACTACTACTACTACCACCACTACTACATCTTCTTCTTCTTCTCCTTCCTTTACTTCTCATTCTCTTTTTTCTTTTAATACTCCTCCATTTTCTCATTCTCACCCCTTTGTTCTCTCTCTCTTCTTTTCTCTCTCTCCTTTATACTCTCTCCCTCTCTCTCTCTCTCTCTCTCCATATCTCCCTCTCCCTCATTTTCGCTTTCTTGTTATTAGTTTTCTCGGCATTGTACCCACGTACTATTTGTACAGCTGCAGACAACGCCAGTAGAACGTATTGTCATCAACACACTTCATCTAGAGAGGAAGATATTTCTGTTGGCTTAGCTGTTAAGGTATTACATCGATGTCACGAAGAATGATGGATGGATGGATAGACAGTCAGATAGCCAGAAAACACACGAGCGCGCGCGCTCACACATACACACACACACACACACACACAAACAGATAGACACACTGACAGAGAGCCAGACACACAAAGCCAGACATGCCATAGACAGTCTGAGAGATTACCGTTTCAGCGACACGGACCTAGTACCGGAGTTGATCTACGACAGAACGCTCGTCAAGATGCTGGTTGAAAAGTAACTAACTATTAAACATTGACCGTAACGTTTGTAAGTAATATTATATTGGCATGAAACAAATTGTATGAAGATCCTTAACTGTGGGTACATTTAAATGCCTCTCACAGTGAGGAGAGCAGTCTATAAGGGCCCGTCTCTTGACACCGGTATATTTGTGGCCTTATAAGCGTACCCACCCAGCTGTAGTCAGTACTAAACAGTGTACATTCCATTCATGTGCTGGTCATCGTGAAAGAAAAGGTGAGTGAAGTGGACATCGGTCAATACAGCGAGAGGGATGATGGACGGTGCTAAGCGGGTTACTTACGGCCCATCACTGACCACTCAGCTGGCTAGTGTCCAAAATAAACCCGCCGCTCTTAAGGCTGGAGTACACGTTTCAACAGACAAAATAGTTAGTGTGGAACACATATGACAAACGTGTTTCGCCTGAAGAGAGCGAACTGGAGTTTATTGAAGACTTCTGGGCATTTGCTATACCCAGCACATCACCAACGACGAGGTCCGACAGACCATCACACAAGCTATTGGACAACACGATGAAATGCTCACAGTGGTGAAGAAACGGAAACTCCGATGGTATGACCACGTCACCAGAGCATCAGGCCTTGCAAAGTCCATCCTGCAAAGAGGTAGAAGAAGAGGGAGGTCGAAAAAGAGGTGGGAGGACAACATTCAAGAATGGACTGGCTTGACACTGAGCGAAGCCATCAGGGCTGCTGAGGACAGAGAAAGATGGAGTGCGCTGGTTGGACGGTCGTCTGTGGTGCCCCTACGACCTCCGAGTTACGGGATGGGATAGGACAGGCTTTGGATATAATCGTTATGATATGCTGTCCTCCGGGCAATGAGGGACCTACCTCTTTTGATGACAGTAACTGGCACAATTCCCCCCCCCCTCCCTGCGCCCCGAGCACGCCTTGCGACATGGAGTTGTGCGCTATACAAGTGGACACTGGATTCGATTGGATTTCGCCTCCCTCTGATCATCAATCGTCTCTGCCATCATCGCCCAATTTGCCCTCACCCCCCGTTTTGCGGCAGGTTTTCCCCACTTACAAGGCTAAGGGTACGTTCATACTAAACCCGGCAATTTGACGTCGGCTGCCACCGGCAACTGGTTGGAATCTGTGGTAATGCCCTTTTCTTCTTTCCCACCATGAAAGCCGGCGATGCACGTTCACGCTGCCAG
This sequence comes from Oncomelania hupensis, assembly GCA_036898135.1. Lineage (NCBI taxonomy): Eukaryota > Metazoa > Mollusca > Gastropoda > Littorinimorpha > Pomatiopsidae > Oncomelania > Oncomelania hupensis. The sequence continues at coordinate 39,027,767 of CM072520.1, read as the reverse complement.
CCAGTTGCCGTCGGCTGCCGTCAGCCAGCAAAATGCTTTGTCGCTTGTCACAAAAAAAACGGCTGGCTGGTCCAAGGGAAGTAATTTCCCACCATACCGACAGAGTGAAAATTTGTAGACTCCTTTGTCAAATCTTCACGGCATTGGTTAAGCAGATCCTGAAAAGTCTCTGGTCGCATCCGTATGTGTCATGAACCGAGCCGTTTACCCTGTGTCGCGTTAGGACTAGTTTTAACTCTGCTTGTTGACTATTTAGCATTGTGTAGTCTTTGTAATAGTAGAGAGTCAGTCTATTACACAGCAGCAATTAAATTACAGCACACTGCGAGCCTGAGCCACACACACAGCGCAGTGACGTCAGCACTTAAGTTTTGAATCGGACCGTTGGAACCAATGGGAGCTTACGCAAAGTGGTTGGAGCCAGTTTGACTGGGTCCAAACCACGCACAGTTTTGGTCAGTTGGGAGGAATACACCGAAGTGTGAACAGCTAGATAGCTAGAGAAATCTCTACACACTTAGACCAGGAAGCAGGACTTAGAAGCATAGAATTCTATCAAGTCACAACGGGCCTGAACTTGTCAAACAGGTAAATGAACACCCTTCTGTTTCATCGTGATATATTTATATTATTGTTGAAATTATGTTTGTGGAATTTGCTATGCATAAATGTGAATTATTAATCCGAATTTGCGTGACCATGTGGAAGAGCCGACCACGAGGCGAAACACGACCGGTTACGCCGCCATGTTGTATCCCGTACGGAACCACTGTTGTTTAACTTATATGTATGTTTGCAGACCAGTGGCTGTACCACTGAATGTTTATATTATTATTAATTCTGTATGTGTATAGTTAGACACGATTGATATTTATGTATGTATAGGAATTTAGAGTGAGATTCCAGTGGAACCCGGAAGTAGCAGAATGTTCGTCGCTTATGTATAGAGATGTGGAGCTATCACTGAGGGCTACTTGGCTTTCAGTGAGACGCTCTGCACAAACCGATTATTCAGGGTTGTGCAGAATTTCGTCTCTTATATTACAGACGAGCAGGCGAGCTATCCCGAGCTATCCCGAGCTATCCTGTGTGCCCCACTCCACAGAAACGACTAGTTGGTCGAGGATCCTCTACCGCACAAGACGGAAAGAGCGACCCGGAAAACTCCCTGTCAGACCCCACAGCGTGGCAAGGGAACCCAACTACACAACGACACAGGTGGACCAGAAGCTACCTCACAGAAGGACTTCGAACCCCCACTCATGAGTTAAGTGCATAACACGAAGGTGCACTTAAACTGATTATAACAGGACCACAGTAGTCCAACTCTTCAGAAACTGTAAAACGGACCACAGTAGTCCAAATCTACATGCAATCTAATAGCAAAGTGCCAAGGAAGATATAACAGCTGCCTAGACTATCAGCGATCGAACTATTAGCAGTGACTGAGACATTTTAAGTTAGATTAGTACTTAGAGAATCTTGTATAGAGTAGAAGAAATAAATGTGTGATTTTAACTGTTATCCAGTGGCTGGACTACTTATGATTCATAGCCGTGTGAAAGCTAGTGTGACAGTATTCTTTTACCATTTTTCTATCTATTTCTGTACCCTAACCTTAACACAGAACGAGCTAAACAAATAAATTTATTAAAGTAATTCATAGGGTGACTTACTAGCAGTTCCCACCGAATAAACGTGAGGGTCCATAATTCCATTGTGCAGAGCCCATAAACCCCACGTGACACTTTAATTGGCGAGCCTAGCCAGGATCTGTGTATAATAGGAATTGGGTATAACCGGACCTAAGTACAATAAAATTAGATAACAGTAGTAGTAGTAGAATAACTTAGAATAGTGTAAGGGTATAACACTGATCAGTTGTGGTGCACTATTCTTTAGTTAAAAACTTTTTTGCTTCAATTATTTTTGTGTCTGTATGTTGCATTGTTCTTTTGCAGGTTTTGCTTAAATAACTGTTGTATGCCATTTGACTCTTGTTTTATTCTATTAGTGATTACGAATTTGATTGTCTTTGTATTGTTGTTATTGAATTGCAATATTGCTAGTGTTTTGGTATTCCACGAGATTCAGAGGTTGTTCATAGACACTTTTGACAATGTCGGACCCAGTGGCCTTGAGATTGCGCTTCAAGGAATTAGGGGAAGCCTTACACTTAGCAGGGGGAGACCTAATTGCGTATATCAATGCAGAGGTAGAGAAACAGGAGGCTAAGGCAGAGAGAGCAGCAGAGAGAGAGGCAAAGAAGTTAGAAGCAGAGAGAGAGGCGAAGAAATTGGAAGCAGAGCAAAAGAAATTAGAACTAGAGCAGAAGAAGTTAGAATTAGAAGGAGAACAGAAGAAGGCAGCGTTAGCAGCAGAGAGAGAAGCAGAAGTTAGGAGATGGGAGTATGAGCGGGCAGAAAAAGAAAAAGAAAGGGCAGAAAAAGAAAAAGAGAGGGAAGAAAAGGAAAAAGAAAGACAGCATGAGTTAGAGCTAAGGAGATTGGGATCAGGAGCTTCAAGTTCTTCCTCAACCCCTTCCCACTCAGATCAGCTAGAGGTAGCATCCAACCCTGTACTAGGAATGTCATTCCCACTGGGAACATTCAATGAGAGAGAAGAAGGTCTAGATCTCTATCTGACTAGGTTTGAGCGTCTAGCAACAGAGTACAAACTAGATCCCACTCATTGGTCTTTTAAGCTTAGTCAAGGGCTTAGAGGAAAGGCTTATGACATCTACAGTAAGCTACCGACTGACAGAGTGACTGACTATCACAAAGTAAAAGAGGCCCTCCTAACGGGATTCGAACTAACAGGAGAATGCTACCGGCAAAAGTTCCGCACCAATCGGAGAGTGAAAGGAGAGAGCTATGCGCAGTTCGCGGATCGGTTGTCCACAACGCTGGATAAGTGGATTAGCCAGTCAGCCACGGATAAGACGTATGATGGACTGACAGAACTGTTAGTATGGGAACAGCTACGGGAAACCATGACCCCCGAGCTGAGAACATTCTCAGTAGAACAGGGCGCGGAAAGACTGGAGGATCTGGTCAAGGTCGCAGATAGGTACGTGGCCGCCCACGGAGAAGCCAAGAGCTTCAGGCGAGACCTAAAGCCTAACGGGAAAGAGGCACAGAAACGAAGCCCTAACCGGGAAGAGCGCACCGCGAATAAGCCGAATAACCCCAGACCTGGGCAAAATAAAGGACCCAACACGGAATTCGGGAAAAGAGGTCCCGCAGAACAGAGACGGTATTGTTCGTTCTGCAACAGAAACAATCACTCCACCGCAGAATGTTTCAAGTTGGCCGCACAACGTAGGGAAGAGCGCGAAAGCCGGCCAGCGCACAGAGTTCTAACTCAAAGCAGCGGTAACAAGCCACACACGATCGGAGATCACCCATCGGTGACAGACACGGTCAAGGTCAACGGAAAAGAAGCGAACTGTCTGTATGACACAGGTCTATCATACGACGCGATAGTTAGCGAATCTCTTGTATCGCGCGCGGACTTGACAGACAAGACAGTCGACTTACAAGGAGCAGACTTGACGAAACCGACGACTACTTGCCCAATAGCATGGATCGAAGTAGAGAGTAGGTACGTCACAGGACGAATCCAAGCAGCTGTTTTACAGAAACCCCTGTATGATCTAGTGCTAGGTTGTAGGTATGTGTTCTTAGGCACGCCCCCCAACACTGTAGAGATAGCTGCAGTGCAAACCAGGGCCCAAGCTAAAACCCAACCACCCCAGCCCGAGTTCGCTCCAAACCCAGGACTCGAAGAGATCAAAACAGCACAGAAAGAAGACACCTCGATAGCGAAGTGCTTCCAGAAGCTACCCAAGGCGCACACACCCCCGCACAAGGGAGACTTCTACATGGAAGAGGGAGTTCTACATCGACAAGGAGATGGAGATCACACCCAACTAGTACTACCAGCCACCCTTCGAGCCCAAGTACTAGAACTAGGCCACAGCATGCCACTCAGCGGACACATGGGAATTGGAGCCACAGTGCAGAGAATCAGCGCACACTACTATTGGCCAGGAATCACGGAGGATGTCAAGCGCTACGTGAAATCTTGCCACCAATGTCAACGATATTCCCCGCGACATCACACCGTACCAGTTACCTTAGGACCATCAGTAGTAGTCGGCGTGCCATTCCAGCAAGTCTCAGTAGACATAGTAGGACCACTGCCCATGACCAAGAAGCGGAACAGATTTCTACTCACACTCGTCGACGCATGTACGATGTGGTGCGAAGCAGTCCCGTTGCCAGCGATCGACACCAAGAAGATCGCAGATGCACTCATCGCCATCTTTACCAGAGTCGGATTCCCGGACAGCATTAGAACGGACAACGGATCTCAGTTCACCGGCCGCCTGATGCAAGACGTGTTCGAGTTGATACAAGTTCATCACATTCGCACACCACCATACCACCCAGCCAGCAACGGACAAGTAGAAAGACTGAATGGAACCCTTCTCACCATCCTCAGGAAAGTCGCCGACGACAATCCAGAAGCGTGGGACACCTACGTGAATGCGGCACTGTTCGCATACCGAGAAACACCCCATGCAGCCACAGGCTACACCCCGTCAACATTGCTATTCGGCAGACCTCTAGCAGGACCGCTAGAAGCCCTACGCAGAAGTTGGACGGAGGCCAAGATAGACGACACACCAAGAGGTGCCACCAAGTACGTCGCAGACCTGCAGGAAACCCTCAAAGCAACGTGGAAGAAAGCTGGTGAAGCACTGAAGAAGGCAAGAGCCCGTCAGGCGAAGTACTACAACCGCCACGCGAAGGACAGAGAACTGCAAGTCGGCGATCGAGTGCTACTCTTACTTCCAAGTGGAACCAACAAGCTGGACATCGCTTGGAGAGGACCGTACCGGGTGACTGCCAAGAAATCCAAGACAGTCTACCAAGTAGAGGTGAACGGGAGAGCCCGATACCACCACATCGATCGCCTCAAGAAGTACACGGACCGACCAGCGACCCCCAGCACACACACATGGATGGCCATCGCCATCGCGGAAGAAGTTCATCCCCAACTACAACAGCACCGCCGTACCACTGACAAATGGAACCCGGAAAATCGCCCCGGACAAAGTAGTATAGACAGCCGAATGCGAGACAGCATTCCAAACACTCAAGGACAGAATGACATCGGCGCCAGTACTCCACCTACCCGATTTGACTCAGCCATTCGTTCTTCGCACCGACGCAAGCGACTTAGGCCTCGGAGCAGTACTGCTACAGCGCGACCCCAAGAATGCGGAGACGCTATTCCCTGTCGCCTACGCCAGCAGAAAATTGAGACCCGCCGAGACCCACTACGCCACGTCGGAGAAAGAATGTCTTGGACTAGTCTGGGCCATACAGAAATTCCAACTCTACCTGTATGGGACCCCACTTCACAGTTCAGGTGGACCACCAACCACTATCGTTCCTGGCAGCCTCCAAGTCTTTGAACTCTCGCCTGATGAGATGGGCACTCACCCTTCAGGCATACTCATTCCAAATCGAGTACATCCCCGGCAAGGAAAACCACGGAGCCGACTACCTCAGTCGCCATCTCGTGGAGGACACAGCAGCTGTCGCCCACCCAACACAACTAAGGGCCACAGCACCAGAATTCGTCCCCGCCCAGTAATACCCTGTCACTAGAGTCCATAGCTACCTGGCACAGCATTGCAGCTCAGGTAGAGCAACTTACTTAGCTTGTAAATAGGACCCTAGGATAGTGCAGCGTTAAACTAGGCTCTGTAGTAGAAAAAGGTCGAATCCAGTAGTCATCGCCTTTTTTCAGTTGAGGGAGCCTGTCGCGTTAGGACTAGTTTTAACTCTGCTTGTTGACTATTTAGCATTGTGTAGTCTTTGTAATAGTAGAGAGTCAGTCTATTACACAGCAGCAATTAAATTACAGCACACTGCGAGCCTGAGCCACACACACAGCGCAGTGACGTCAGCACTTAAGTTTTGAATCGGACCGTTGGAACCAATGGGAGCTTACGCAAAGTGGTTGGAGCCAGTTTGACTGGGTCCAAACCACGCACAGTTTTGGTCAGTTGGGAGGAATACACCGAAGTGTGAACAGCTAGATAGCTAGAGAAATCTCTACACACTTAGACCAGGAAGCAGGACTTAGAAGCATAGAATTCTATCAAGTCACAACGGGCCTGAACTTGTCAAACAGGTAAATGAACACCCTTCTGTTTCATCGTGATATATTTATATTATTGTTGAAATTATGTTTGTGGAATTTGCTATGCATAAATGTGAATTATTAATCCGAATTTGCGTGACCATGTGGAAGAGCCGACCACGAGGCGAAACACGACCGGTTACGCCGCCATGTTGTATCCCGTACGGAACCACTGTTGTTTAACTTATATGTATGTTTGCAGACCAGTGGCTGTACCACTGAAGGTTTATATTATTATTAATTCTGTATGTGTATAGTTAGACACGATTGATATTTATGTATGTATAGGAATTTAGAGTGAGATTCCAGTGGAACCCGGAAGTAGCAGAATGTTCGTCGCTTATGTATAGAGATGTGGAGCTATCACTGAGGGCTACTTGGCTTTCAGTGAGACGCTCTGCACAAACCGATTATTCAGGGTTGTGCAGAATTTCGTCTCTTATATTCCAGACGAGCAGGCGAGCTATCCCGAGCTATCCCGAGCTATCCTGTGTGCCCCACTCCACAGAAACGACTAGTTGGTCGAGGATCCTCTACCGCACAAGACGGAAAGAGCGACCCGGAAAACTCCCTGTCAGACCCCACAGCGTGGCAAGGGAACCCAACTACACAACGACACAGGTGGACCAGAAGCTACCTCACAGAAGGACTTCGAACCCCCACTCATGAGTTAAGTGCATAACACGAAGGTGCACTTAAACTGATTATAACAGGACCACAGTAGTCCAACTCTTCAGAAACTGTAAAACGGACCACAGTAGTCCAAATCTACATGCAATCTAATAGCAAAGTGCCCAAGGAAGATATAACAGCTGCCTAGACTATCAGCGATCGAACTATTAGCAGTGACTGAGACATTTTAAGTTAGATTAGTACTTAGAGAATCTTGTATAGAGTAGAAGAAATAAATGTGTGATTTTAACTGTTATCCAGTGGCTGGACTACTTATGATTCATAGCCGTGTGAAAGCTAGTGTGACAGTATTCTTTTACCATTTTTCTATCTATTTCTGTACCCTAACCTTAACACAGAACGAGCTAAACAAATAAATTTATTAAAGTAATTCATAGGGTGACTTACTAGCAGTTCCCACCGAATAAACGTGAGGGTCCATAATTCCATTGTGCAGAGCCCATAAACCCCACGTGACACCCTGCCCAGTGACTATTCAGCCTTGTGTAGTTTTTGTAACAGTAGAGAGTCAGTATATAACACAGGGGTACACACCGCGAGCCCGACCCACGCTTCGTAGTTAGTCAGCACTGTGTGCGAGAGTCGTAAATATTTTACCCAATGAGAGCTTAGGCAAAGCGGTTCGAGCCAGTTTGACTGGGTCCGAGCCTAACACAGCTTTGGTCAGTTGGGAGGAATACACTGAAGTGTTAACAGCTAGAAAGCTGGCAGAGAAATCTCTCCACACTTAGACCAGGAAGCAGGACTTAGAATCTTAGAATTCTATCAAGCCACAACGGGCCTGAACTTGTCAGACAGGTAAATGAACACCCTTCTGTTTCATCGTGATATATTTATATTATTGTTGAAATTATGTTTGTGGAATTTGCTATGCATAAATGTGAATTATTGATCCGAATTTGCCGTACCTTGTGGAAAAATCGAACACGTGGCGAAACACGACCGGTTGCGCCGCCATGTTGTATACCATACGGAACCACTGTTGTTTAACTTATATGTATGTTTGCAGACCAGTGGCTGTACCACTGAATGTTTATAATAGTATTAATTCTGTATGTGTATAGTTAGCCACGATTGATATTTATGTATGTATAGGAATTTAGAGTTGAGATTCCAGTGGACCCCGGAAGTAGCAGAATGTTCGTCGCTTATGTATAGAGATGTGGAGCTATCACTGAGGGCTACTTTGGCTTTCAGTGAGACGCTCTGCACAAACCGATTATTCAGGGTTGTGCAGAATTTCGTCTCTTATATTACAGACGAGCAGGCGAGCTATCCCGAGCTATCCCGAGCTATCCTGTGAACCCCACTCCACAGAAACAAGTTGGCGGAGTATCCTCTACCGCACCAGACGGAAAGAGCTACCCGGAAAACCACCCTACAAGACCCCACAGCGTGGCAAGGGAACCCAACTACACAACGACAAAGGTGGACCAGAAGCTACCTCACAGAAGGACTTCGCACGCTCCATCTAGCAGTTAAGTGAACACGCCAAGGTGCACTTAAACTGATCATAGCAGGACCACAGTAGTCCAACTCTTCAGAAACTGTAAAACGGACCACAGTAGTCCAAATCTACATGAGATATACTAGCAAGTGCCCGATGAAGATAGAACAGCTGCCTAGACTATCAGCGATCGACCTAGTAGCAGTGACTGAGACTTTTTAAGTTAGATTAGTACTTAGAGAATCTTGTATAGAGTAGAAGAAATAAATGTGTGATTTTAACTGTTATCAAGTGGCTGGACTACATATGATTCATAGCCGTGTGAAAGCTAGTGTGACAGTAATCTTTTACCATTTTTCTATCTATCTCTGTACCCCAACCTTAACACAGAACGAGCTAAACAAATAAATTTATTAAAGTAGTTCATAGGGTGACTTACTAGCAGTTCCCACCGAATAAACGTGAGGGTCCATAATTCCATTGTGCAGAGCCCATAAACCCCACGTGACACTTTAATTGGCGAGCCTAGCCAGGATCTGTGTATAATAGGAATTGGGTATAACCGGACCTAAGTACAATAAAATTAGATAACAGTAGGAGTAGTAGAATATCTTAGAATAGTGTAAGGGTATAACACTGATCAGTTGGGTGCACTATTCTTTAGTTAAAAACTTTTTTGCTTCAAATATTTTTGTGCCTGTATGTTGCATTGTTCTTTTGCAGGTTTTGCTTAAATAACTGTTGTATGCCATTTGACTCTTGTTTTATTCTATTATTGATTACGAATTGTATGATCTTTGCATTGTTTTTATTGACTTGCAATATTGCTAGTGTTTTGGTATTCCACGTGATTCAGAGGTTGTTCATAGACACGTTTGGCAATGTCGGACCCAGTGGCCTTGAGATTGCGTTTCAAGGAACTAGGAGAAGCTTTAAACTTAGCAGGGGCAGACCTAATTGCGTATATCAATGCAGAGGTAGAGAAACAGGAGGCTAAGGCAGAGAGAGCAGCAGAGAGAGAGGCGAAGAAATTAGAAGCAGAGCAAAGGAAATTAGAACTAGAAGCAGAGCAGAAGAAACTCGCATTAGAAGCAGAGCAGAAGAAACTAGCATTAGATGCAGAGCAAAAGAAAGCAGAGTTAGAAGCAGCAAGAGAGCAGAGGAAATTAGAGCTAGAGGCAGAAAGAGAACAGAAGAAGGCAGCGTTAGCAGCAGAGAGAGATGCAGAAAGTAGGAGATGGGAGTATGAGAGGGCAGAAAAGGAAAAAGACAGACAGCATGAGTTAGAGCTAAGAAGATTGGGATCAGGAGCTTCAAGTTCTTCCTCAACCCTACCCACTCAGATCAGCTAGAGGTAGCATCCAACCCTGTACAAGGAATGTCATTTCCACTGGGAACATTCAATGAGAGAGAAGAAGGTCTAGATCTCTATCTGACTAGGTTTGAGCGTCTAGCAACAGAGTACAAACTAGATCCCACTCATTGGTCTTTTAAGCTTAGTCAAGGGCTTAGAGGAAAGGCTTATGACATCTACAGTAAGCTACCGACTGACCGAGTGACGGACTATCACAACGTAAAAGAGGCACTCCTAACGGGATTCGAACTAACAGGAGAATGCTACCGGCAAAAGTTCCGCACCAATCGGAGAGTGAAAGGAGAGAGCTATGCGCAGTTCGCGGATCGGTTGTCCACAACGCTGGATAAGTGGATTAGCCAGTCAGCCACGGCAAAGACGTATGATGGACTGACAGAACTGTTAGTATGGGAACAGCTACGGGAAACCATGACCCCCGAGCTGAGAACATTCTCAGTAGAGCAGGGCGCGGAAAGACTAGAAGATCTGGTCAAGGTCGCAGATAGGTACGTGGCCGCACACGGAGAAGCCAAGAGCTTCAGGCGAGACCTAAAGCCTAACGGGAAAGAGGCACAGAAACGAAGCCCTAACCGGGAAGAGCGCACCGCGAATAAGCCGAATAACCCCAGACCTGGGCAAAATAAAGGACCCAACACGGAATTCGGGAAAAGAGGTCCCGCAGAACAGAGACGGTATTGTTCGTTCTGCAACAGAAACAATCACTCCACCGCAGAATGTTTCAAGTTGGCCGCACAACGTAGGGAAGAGCGCGAAAGCCGGCCAGCGCACAGAGTTCTAACTCAAAGTAGCGGTAACAAGCCACACAGGATCGGAGATCACCCATCGGTGACAGACACAGTCAAGGTCAACGGAAAAGAAGCGAACTGTCTGTATGACACAGGTCTATCATACGACGCGATAGTTAGCGAATCTCTTGTATCGCGCGCGGACTTGACAGACAAGACAGTCGACTTACAAGGAGCAGACTTGACGAAACCGACGACTACTTGCCCAATAGCATGGATCGAAGTAGAGAGTAGGTACGTCACAGGACGAATCCAAGCAGCTGTTTTACAGAAACCCCTGTATGATCTAGTGCTAGGTTGTAGGTATGTGTTCCTAGGCACGCCCCCTAAAACTGTAGAGATAGCTGCAGTGCAAACCAGGGCCCAAGCTAAAACCCAACCACCCCAGCCCGAGTTAGCTCCGAACCCAGGACTCGAAGAGATCAAAACAGCACAGAAAGAAGACACCTCGATAGCGAAGTGCTTCCAGAAGCTACCCAAGGCGCACACACCCCCGCACAAGGGAGACTTCTACATGGAAGAGGGAGTTCTACATCGACAAGGAGATGGAGATCACACCCAACTAGTACTACCAGCCACCCTTCGAGCCCAAGTACTAGAATTAGGCCACAGCATGCCACTCAGCGGACACATGGGAATTGGAGCCACAGTGCAGAGAATCAGCGCACACTACTATTGGCCAGGAATCACGGAGGATGTCAAGCGCTACGTGAAATCTTGCCACCAATGTCAACGATATTCCCCGCGACATCACACCGTACCAGTTACCTTAGGACCATCAGTAGTAGTCGGCGTACCATTCCAGCAAGTCTCAGTAGACATAGTAGGACCACTGCCCATGACCAAGAAGCGGAACAGATTTCTACTCACACTCGTCGACGCATGTACGATGTGGTGCGAAGCAGTCCCGTTGCCAGCGATCGACACCAAGAAGATTGCAGATGCACTCATCGCCATCTTTACCAGAGTCGGATTCCCGGACAGCATTAGAACGGACAACGGATCCCAGTTCACCGGCCGCCTGATGCAAGACGTGTTCGAGTTGATACAAGTTCATCACATTCGCACACCACCATACCACCCAGCCAGCAACGGACAAGTAGAAAGACTGAATGGAACCCTTCTCACCATACTCAGGAAAGTCGCCGACGACAATCCAGAAGCGTGGGACACCTACGTGAATGCGGCACTGTTCGCATACAGAGAAACGCCCCATGCAGCCACAGGCTACACCCCGTCCACATTGCTATTCGGCAGACCGCTAGCAGGACCGCTAGAAGCCCTACGCAGAAGTTGGACGGAAGCCAAGATAGACGACACACCAAGAGGTGCCACCAAGTACGTCGCAGACCTGCAGGAAACCCTCAAAGCAACGTGGAAGAAAGCTGGTGAAGCACTGAAGAAGGCCAGAGCCCGTCAGGCGAAGTACTACAACCGCCACGCGAAGGACAGAGAACTGCAAGTCGGCGATCAAGTGCTACTCTTACTTCCAAGTGGAACCAACAAGCTGGACATCGCTTGGAGAGGACCGTACCGGGTGTCTGCCAAGAAATCCAAGAGAGTCTACCAAGTAGAGGTGAACGGGAGAGCCCGATACCACCACATTAATCTCCTCAAGAAGTATACGGACAGACCAGCGACCCCCAGCACTCACAACTTGTTAGCCATCGCCATCGCGGAAGAAGGAGAAAGCATGGAGACCAATGCAGTAGAGTATCCCCTGCACTCCAAAGAAACTTACAAAGACGTGATACTCAACGGAGACCTAGCCGCTAAACAGCAACAGCAAGTACGACAGGTCATTCGACAACATCAGACTGTGCTCACAGACCGACCAGGGAGGACAGACCTCGTCGAAGTAACCTTAACGGTGACCGACCCAACACCCGTCCGCCAGAAGCTCTACCCGATGCCCCTGTCTCGGCAGCGAGCCATCGAGGAAGAGATAGACACCTTACTGGCAGCCGGAATCATCTCAGAGTCTACTTCACCCTACAGCGCAGGCACGGTATTGTTGCGAAAACCCAACGGAGAGCATCGACTGTGCATCGACTTCAGACTCCTGAATGCGGTAACGCAGTTCCAGCCAGAGCCACTCCCGGACCAGACAGACCTATTTGCCAAGCTACAGCGAGCGAAGTACTTCTCACGCATCGACCTCAGCAAAGGATACTATCAGATACCAGTACAACCACAAGTCCGAAAGTACCTAGCTTTCAGCACTATGGAAGGACACTTCGAATTCAACGTGCTTCCATTCGGACTCCACAACGCACCCAGCATCTTCAGCGCCATGATGCGAAAACTCCTGGCACCCCTGAGCAGCGAGCGCCTACATTCGTTTATGGACGACATCCTCATCGCTACACCTACGTGGGAGGAACATGTCACGCTCCTACAGCAACTACTCGCCCGCCTCAGAGACACGGGATTGACGGCAAGACCCACCAAATGTCAGATTGGATTCACAGAACTAGAATTTCTGGGACACACCATCAGTCAAGGAAGCCTGCGACCGGTAGAAAAGACCGTGAAACGCCTACTCGACGCTCCTAGGCCCAAGACCAAAAAGGAAGTACAGTCGTTTCTAGGACTCTGCGGCTTCTACCAGAAGTTCATCCCCAACTACAACAGCATCGCCGTACCACTGACAAATGGAACCCGGAAAATCGCCCCGGACAAAGTAGTTTGGACAGCGGAATGTGAGACAGCATTCCAAACACTCAAGGACAGAATGACATCGGCGCCAGTACTCCACCTACCCGATTTGACTCAGCCATTCGTTCTTCGCACCGACGCAAGCGACTTAGGCCTCGGAGCAGTACTGCTACAGCGCGACCCCAAGAATGCAGAGACGCTATTCCCTGTCGCCTACGCCAGCAGAAAATTGAGACCCGCCGAGACCCACTACGCCACGTCGGAGAAAGAATGTCTTGGACTAGTCTGGGCCTTACAGAAATTCCAACTCTACCTGTATGGGACCCACTTCACAGTTCAGGTGGACCACCAACCACTATCGTTCCTGGCAGCCTCCAAATCCTTGAACTCTCGCCTGATGAGATGGGCACTCACCCTTCAGGCATACTCATTCCAAATCGAGTACATCCCAGGCAAAGAGAACCACGGAGCCGACTACCTCAGTCGCCATCTCGTGGAGGACACCGCAGCTGTCGCCCACCCAACACAACTAAGGGCCACAGCACCAGAATTCGTCCCCGTCCAGTAATACCCTGTCACTAGTGTCCATAGCTACCTGGCACAGCATTGCAGCTCAGGTAGAGCAACTTACTTAGTTTGTAAATAGGACCCTAGGATAGTGCAGCGTTAAACTAGGCTCTGTAGTAGAAAAAGGTCGAATCCAGTAGTCATCGCCTTTTTTCAGTTGAGGGAGCCTGTCATGAACCGAGCCGTTTACCCTGCCCAGTGACTATTCAGCCTTGTGTAGTTTTTGTAACAGTAGAGAGTCAGTATATAACACAGCAGTACACACCGCGAGCCCGACCCACGCTGCGTAGTTAGTCAGCACTGTGTGCGAGAGTCGTAAATATTTTACCCAATGAGAGCTTAGGCAAAGCGGTTCGAGCCAGTTTGACTGGGTCCGAGCCTAACACAGCTTTGGTCAGTTGGGAGGAATACACTGAAGTGTTAACAGCTAGAAAGCTGGCAGAGAAATCTCTCCACACTTAGACCAGGAAGCAGGACTTAGAATCTTAGAATTCTATCAAGCCACAACGGGCCTGAACTTGTCAGACAGGTAAATGAACACCCTTCTGTTTCATCGTGATATATTTATATTATTGTTGAAATTATGTTTGTGGAATTTGCTATGCATAAATGTGAATTATTGATCCGAATTTGCCGTACCTTGTGGAAAAATCGAACACGTGGCGAAACACGACCGGTTGCGCCGCCATGTTGTATACCATACGGAACCACTGTTGTTTAACTTATATGTATGTTTGCAGACCAGTGGCTGTACCACTGAATGTTTATAATAGTATTAATTCTGTATGTGTATAGTTAGCCACGATTGATATTTATGTATGTATAGGAATTTAGAGTTGAGATTCCAGTGGACCCCGGAAGTAGCAGAATGTTCGTCGCTTATGTATAGAGATGTGGAGCTATCACTGAGGGCTACTTTGGCTTTCAGTGAGACGCTCTGCACAAACCGATTATTCAGGGTTGTGCAGAATTTCGTCTCTTATATTACAGACGAGCAGGCGAGCTATCTCGAGCTATCCCGAGCTATCCTGTGAACCCCACTCCACAGAAACAAGTTGGCGGAGTATCCTCTACCGCACCAGACGGAAAGAGCTACCCGGAAAACCACCCTACAAGACCCCACAGCGTGGCAAGGGAACCCAACTACACAACGACAAAGGTGGACCAGAAGCTACCTCACAGAAGGACTTCGCACGCTCCATCTAGCAGTTAAGTGAACACGCCAAGGTGCACTTAAACTGATCATAGCAGGACCACAGTAGTCCAACTCTTCAGAAACTGTAAAACGGACCACAGTAGTCCAAATCTACATGAGATATACTAGCAAGTGCCCGATGAAGATAGAATAGCTGCCTAGACTATCAGCGATCGACCTAGTAGCAGTGACTGAGACTTTTTAAGTTAGATTAGTACTTAGAGAATCTTGTATAGAGTAGAAGAAATAAATGTTTGATTTTAACTGTTATCAAGTGGCTGGACTACATATGATTCATAGCCGTGTGAAAGCAGTGTGACAGTAATCTTTTACCATTTTTCTATCTATCTCTGTACCCCAACCTTAACACAGAACGAGCTAAACAAATAAATTTATTAAAGTAGTTCATAGGGTGACTTACTAGCAGTTCCCACCGAATAAACGTGAGGGTCCATAATTCCATTGTGCAGAGCCCATAAACCCCACGTGACAGTATGTATTCTACACATTTCTGGGTATCGTTCATCACTTGCGGAATCAAATGATGGTATTCTCCATGCAGTCTGCGATTGCGGAGAATTGGGTGCGCGCTATATTTGCGCGAATTCCGTTTTAATAATCTGTTTTGTAAAATATACCACAAGAGTATGCGTCTCTTCCGCCTGGAAAGCGCCATCTTTGTATACAAAGTAAAGTGTGGCAGCCATTCGCCGAACAGCAACTTCGGGCTCTACCGTGAACACTGGTGACGGCAATTTGCAGACGGCAACTGGCTGACGACGACTAGCCGGGCTTAGCATGAACGTAGCCTAATTGTCATGGAGAGCACGGCGAGCCACGAAAAGGACGTGTGAAGATAGCAAGCCACTTGACACATTTCCTACCACTAATACATTCACTGCCAATTGGCAACTCATCGACCCGTGTTCCTTGCTGTGTACGAATGTACGTGTACTATTTCTGTAGTGCCAGTAGATTGCACGAGCACTTTAGTAATAATGGATGTGATCTATAGACGCGCTTTTTCCCCAAATCACCAATCAGACTCAAAGCGCGGCGATCTGTACCAACATACACGCTCATCTGTTTCACCCACTCTCACACACACAACAAACGCACATCCATCACCCAAACATGTGGTGTAAAGGCAAGGAGATCGCTATTAGAAGACGGAAATAAAATCGAATTGTTAGTTTTGAAATTTTGGATTTACTGCATCCCATACCTTCTTCTGGAAGGGAAGGAAGAAACCGGGGTACCCTGAAATACACTTCGGTGTCTTGAATAGTCCCCTACCTAAGTCACATATGTTCGCCTCTTCCATAAATCCAACCCGAGACTTCCGGTATAGGATACCGGCGACTAAACAATTACGCCACCGAGACACCCGTCATTTACAGTAAAAAAAAGTTTTGATGTTACTGTCATTGTTCTCAACAATGGCCAGTTCTGTGGGGATCTTAAAAAGGTTTCTGACACTACCCAAAGAGTTCATGAATCCCACGTAGTTCGGATCATCTTGGGTGGCACGTTGGCGTAGTTGGTTAGGCGCCTGTTTTGTGGACCAAAGGTCGATGGATCGAATCCCGAAAGGAATGAACTTACATGATTTAGCTGCGAGCTTCAAAGACTCAAGGTTCAAATTTTATTTCACTTCAAACTCCGATGGTATGGCCACGTCCTATCCTATCCTATCCTATCCCGTAACTCGGAGGTCGTAGGGGCACCACAGGTGATCGTTTAACCAGCGTACTCCATCTTTCCATGTCCTCAGAAAACCTGATGGTTTCGCTCAGTGTCAAACCAGTCCATTCTCGAATGTTGTCCTCCCACCTCTTTTTCTCGGTCTCCCTCTTCTTCTATCTTGCAGGATGGTCTATGCAAGACCTGATGATCTGGTGACGTGGCCATACCATCGGAGTTTACGTTTTTTTCACCACTGTGAGCAGGTCATCGTGTTGTCCAATGGCTTGTGTGATGGTCTGTCGGACTTCGTCGTTGGTGATGTGCTGGGTATAGGAAATGTCCAGAAGTCTGTATCACCTCATCTCCATGCTTTGTATTCTTCGTTGGAGATCTGCTGTGATGGTCCATGTTTCGCACGTCACCACGTCACCAGAGTCACGTGGCCACGTCACCAGAGCATCAA
This sequence comes from Oncomelania hupensis, assembly GCA_036898135.1. Classification (NCBI taxonomy): domain Eukaryota; kingdom Metazoa; phylum Mollusca; class Gastropoda; order Littorinimorpha; family Pomatiopsidae; genus Oncomelania; species Oncomelania hupensis. The sequence goes on along the minus strand of CM072520.1, from coordinate 39,010,679 downwards.
GCCTTGCAAAGACCACCGTGCAAGGCACGGTGCAAGGAGGCAGAAGAAGAGGGCGACAGAAAAAGAGGTGGGAGGACAACATTCGAGAATGGACTGGCTTGACACTGAGCGAAACCTTGAGGGTTGCTGAGGACAGATAAAAATGGACTACGCTGGTTAAACGATCATCTGTAGTGGCCCCAACGACCTTCGAGTAACGGGTTAGGATAGGATAGGATAGTATAGGATAGGATAGAAGAATAAATTTTTCGCAGTGATATATACATATATTGAAGGGTGAACTAAAATGGCCACGCGAACCACCCAACGAGACTTTTCAAGGTTTCTCGCGGGATCTTCCGGTGTTCTCTCTCCCGTCAATAATTAATGGTATCGGATGCCATCCATTGATAATTTCAAAATAAAACTCTATTTCCTCTCTATCTTGTAATTGCGATCTCCCCGCCTTTACACGCATGCTTCAGTTCTAAAAGTGTTTTGCGTGTGTAAGAGTGTGTTTAACAGGTGAGCGTTGATGTTGGTACAGATCGCCGCGCTTCGAGCCTCATTGGCGATTTTTATAAAAGCCCGTAGCAAGCATGCGTTTTTACTATTGTTATAAGTAGTAGTAGTAGTAGTAGTAGTAGTTCAATTCAATTCAATTCAATTCAATACAACTTTATTTATCCACATAGGGCAATTACAAGAATTTAGAAGCAGCTAATATTATTAGAATAAATAAATACATAAAAGTCCTACCATACAAACATAAACCAAACACACACGCAACACACACACACCACGCACATCATGAACACTCACAGCCGACAGTTAAATCAAATAAAAACATGAAGGTAAGAAAATAAGGTAAGAATATCATCATCATCAGCGAAAGAAATTTGCATTAGGGCGGTGGGGAAGATGTTAGAGCGGAGATGATCGCATCAAATTTAGCAGTCGAATTGCGCAAGGAATAAAACTGTGGGAGCGGCGATTACCCTTACAGGCCGGTAAGGCAAAACGGCGCCCGGATGGTAGCACTGAGAATTCGCCCGCCAGAACATGCTCTGGTCTACAAATAATTCCGTTCGCCTTCTTAATGATTTGCCGATCGCAGAAAGAACCCAGGTCTCTCTGCCTGACACCGATGATCTTTGAACAGACATTGACAATGCTGGACAAGCTATTCCTATCCCTCACAGTCAGGCTGTGGAACCAACAAACAAACGAAAAAGTCAGCAAGCTCTCAATGAAAGATTGATAAAACAAGCTGAGAATCTTACAATCCACAGAGAAAGACTTCAGTTTCCGAAGAAGGTACAATCGCTGTTGGCCCCGTTTGACAATGCACTGTGTGTTTACATCCCATTTAAGCTTGCTGTCAAAAACTGTGCCCAAATACTTATATGTGTCAACAATCTCAACATCTTCATTATGAATAACACTTGGCTGGACCACCTCTTTGACTCTCCTAAAGTCAAAAATCATCTCTTTCGTTTTAGTAACATTCATATCCAAAAAATTATCATCGCACCAATCCACGAAGTTCGTGAGGGCAAAATCATGATCTCCTCCTGGTCCTTGAAATAAAGACAACAAAGCTGAGTCATCAGAAAATTTTATCAGAAAACTATTTTCAGCAGTGCTTCTACAGCTGTCAGTATACATTATAAAAAATAATGGCGACAGAACACAACCCTGAGGAGAACCAGTGGAAGTAACCAGAATATCTGACAAAGAACCATTGACACAGACTCTCTGTTGTCTATTAGTCAAAAAATTTAAAGTCCAAAGTACAAGTTGATGACTGAGTTTAAAATCAGAAACAAGTTTATCAACCAGAATATGAGGCTGCATAGTGTTAAACGCAGAGGAGAAATCTGCAAAAAGCAGTCTGGCATGCGCTTGAGGCTTCTCCAAATGGGTATACAGGGTGTTCAAGATAAACAACTTGGCATCCTCCACCCCCCTCCCAGCCCTATACGCAAACTGAAGGGGATCAAGAGCGGCACCAGTCCCAGTAAGTAGTAGTAGTAGTAGTAGTAGTAGTAGTAGTTGTTACACTCTGTTTGATGTTGGTGTTTTCTATCAGTATCTGATTCAGCCCCGATGCTTGAATTCCTGATAGTTGTGTAACTCAGATTCGTTTATTCACACAGCCCGTCCAAACAGCATACAATTCACAAAGTCGACGTATGAAGTTTTCCACTTTTATTCAGCACACATCAACAACTGCATACAATTCTCAATTCAACTCAACAACTTTCACAGCAACTTTCCAAATCACTATCAACAACTTTACTCTCTCAACAACAATCTCGGCACACGATTAAATAACCTCTCTCTTTTCCGGAAAGATTTCGAATACGGTAGAAATGACGTACTGCCACCAATCGAACTAAAGATCGTCATCACTGACTTACGTCAATACACATTTTCTCTACTTCCGGGAACATTCACGACCTTCGATATCCATCGGGAAAATTCTATCAAGAGTAAACACGCATATCCAGAAGATTCTCAAATAATATCGACTAACGCAAATTATCAACGTTATACAAAGCCTCTCCTAACAACAGTGCCAACTCAAATCAAAGGTAAATAAACTCTATTATTGAATACTTTGCAAATCGAAACGATTAGATCTATCGTGCGGGCTTTAGAAACACTTTCGTTCGTTTCAACGTAACATAACCCCCCACTCAAGAAGAAATTTACTTAATTTCTTTCAACAACGTAGAAATGTAATGCACAAACAAAGTACAGAATTAAGACTTATCTCAGCCTGTCTGAACACTATCAACGTTCTCAGCTCATTCACACAGAGTCAATGGTTTTCATCTTCAAATCCGCCTGGATATTGTCAATGTTCACAGTTCATTCACACAGAGTCAAAGTTTCTCATCTGCAAGTCTTTCTGGATACTGTCAATGTTCACAGATCATTTACCCAGTCAACGTTTTTCATTTTCAAGTCTGTCATCACCAATATTCTTAGTTCGTCTACACAGTCAATGTTCTTTCATTCGCAAGGAAACGACGCCCTCGTCAGTTGCGGTCGTCATCGGCCCAGGGTCAAAGACGATGATCACGTGGGCTTCCCTGGAATCAGTGCGTCCTCCGTTGTCTCCTTCTTCCATCGGATGTCCGACGCAGTCGACGTTGTCAGCTCCCAGGATGCATTTGCTGGGTCTCACGGTCAGGTTGGCTTCTGCGGGACGGTGGAACGGCTCCCTCAAGGTCTGCAGATGCTCCTTCCAGGTCTGGGTGTGGACTTCATGTTCGACCAAAGTCGTAGAGCCTGGGACATCATTGAAGTTAGGGGGAAACTCGCCCATAAGGTCCTTGAGCTCCAACTTTTGACCTTCCGTCAAGCCTGGTCCTAGCTTAACGTCATTGATGCCTTCTTTGCTGTGGAAGTCTCCCAGTTCCAACAGTTCTTCGCTGTCAAAGCTGTCGTCGGTCACAGCTGCTGTGGCTGCGTGCACAGTCTCTGTTAGCCTTTCCACGTACAGCTTAAGGAGGTTGGCGTGGTATATCTTGGAATGCTGGCCGACCTTCACCTTGTAGTCGTTGATCCCCACCACAGTCTCCACTTCGTACGGGCCTTTCCACTGCATCAGCAACTTATTATGATCAGTAGGTAGCAGCACCAGCACTTTGTTGCCAGGTTTAAACTTCCTGCTCACAGCCCTACGGTCATAGTAGTGCTTTCCACAGTCTTGGGACTTCTTCAGGTTTTCTCTGGCTATCTCGAGAGTCTGCTCCAGCTTCTCCCGTAGCTCAAACACGTACTGGTAGCTGTTCTTCACCTCTGGGGTGTCTACTTCTTTCGTCCACAGTTCTTTTAGGATGTGCATCGGCCCTCGGATGGTTCTTCCGTACAGCAGCTCGAACGGAGAAAAGCCGGTGGACTCCTGCGGTACTTCTCTGTAGGCGAAAAGTAGGGCGTTGATGTAGCGATGCCATTGTCTGGGCTGCTCGCTGCACAGTTTCTTCAGGGTGGACTTCAGCGTAGCATTGAACTTCTCGACGAGCCCGTTGCACATCGGATGGTAGGGTGTCGTAGTCAAATGCCGGATGCTCAGCAGTCTGTTCACCTCCTTCATGCAGTCAGAGACGAACTGCGTCCCGAGGTCTGTCAGAATTTCTTCAGGCACTCCAAGTCTACTGAACATGTCCACCAGTGCCTCTGCTACAGTTTCAGTGTCAATCTTCTTCAGTGGCACTGCTTCTGGGTACCGAGTCGCATAGTCTACTAAAGTCAGTACCCATCGATGACCTTCTTCACTCGGAGGTCTTATTTCGCCAATTAAGTCTAAGGCCACCCTCTTGAAAGGTCGGTCGATCAAAGGCATTCTCTGCATTGGCACTTTAGGGACCCTTCCTCGAGGTATGGTCTTCTGGCAAATGTCACATGATCGGCAGAAACGGCTGACGTCCGCATGAAGCCCTGGCCAGTAGAACACCGCCTGGATTCTGTCTGACGTCTTTCTGATGCCTAGGTGACCTCCCATGATAGAGTCATGAGCTACTTCCATCACTTGGCGCCTTAAGGGTAATGGTACCAGTACTTGACGTAGTGGTTTACCTCCGTTGACCCTCGGGTGCTGGAAGATTCGGTACAGGATCTTGGCCTTCACCTCAAAATAGACCGTACCACTGCCTTTGGTCACTTGGTCGTGGCGGTTCCTGTACTTGTTTAAAGTGCTATCAGCTTCCTGGAGCTGGATCAGCTTATCTCTGTCCACGATGGCAGCTTTAGAGTTGTCGGCGACCTTCAGTGGCGTAGACGTCTTGTCTCTCTTGGCCTGGGCCCTGGTAGTAACAGCACCGACGATCTCTGGTCGGCAGGGCTGAGCCGGAGTAACCACATTGTCCCGTAGCAGCTCTGTAATGTCTCCATCGGGAAATGGCAATGGATCCTCCTCCGCAACTTCGACGTGTTGAGTTGAGGCAGGACTCCACTCTGGATCGGGGTCGTCGGGTCGCCTCGCGCCGTCGATATTCCCGATCATCAAATCGTATAGCGGCTTCTTCAGGCAAACCGCTTCGACTTCGCCTACGTAGAAAGGGGTGTTGACATGAATCTTCGCAACTGGCGCTCTCACACATTTGCTGTCGGCCATAAGTGTCCATTTTGAATCGCCAGTGAACTGTTCTTTAGCGATTAAGTCTTCTCTGACGATGACCCCACTGCAGCCAGAGTCTCTTAAAACAGTCACTTCATGATTTCCGACGCGTCCCTTGGAAACAGGCATGTTCTGTACGGACACAGCTGCGCTGGCGACGACGGGAATGGATTTCCCGTTGGCAAGGAGGAGTTGGCCATCAGTCATGCACTCTTGCACGTCCGCAGGGGTAGCTGTGCGCTCGGTCTCACTCGGAAGAATGACGCTCCCGCCGCACACCTGATGGTCAGATCTACTGGTTTGCCGTTGATTGGAGAACCGCCTCTGCCGGTTGCCCGCCGCTGAATTGTCCGTACTGCTCCGCTGTCCGCTACTTTTGTTTTGAGGACAGTTAGCCGCTCTGTGGTCTGTAGCGTTGCAGGTGAAACAGCCCCTTGAATGCCCTTCCCTGGGAGGTGGCGTGGAGTCTGTCTGTCTCTGGCTCGTCTGGCTCCCTTGGATCTGGTTCCCATGGTTTCCAGTCTTCTGAAAATGTTTCGTCGCGCTGGGTGGCCCCAGGGTTTTCCCATGAGCGATGAGATATCTTTCAGCAGCCTCAGTCACATCTTTAAGCGTCTGCAGCTTTTGTTCTTCTAAGTGGGTCGCTAGGTCCTTGTGACAGGCATTGAGAAATTGTTCTTTCACAATCAGGTCATGGAGACTGTCGTAAGACTTCATTTCGCCTGATAACTCCACCCACTTGTGTAGATATGACGACAGGCGCTCCACAAACTGCTTTGGCGTCTCGTCTGACTTAGGCCGGCATTCACGGAAGCGTTTACGGTAGCCCTTCTCTGTAAAGTTGTAGCACTGCAACAGGGCCTCTTTCAAGACGTCGTAGTTTTTGGCGTCATCGTTCGACAGTCTGGTGTAAACTTCGAGAGCTTGCCCCGTCAGAAGTGCACTTAGTCGAATCGCCCAGTCTCGAGGTTGCCAATTGGAGCTTTCGGCGAACCTTTCGAATCTCGCCAGATAGCTGTCGATCTGGTCCTTCCCGTCGACGAAAGCTGGCAATTTTGGAGCCGTATGGTCGTTGGTGGCTTGTGGCGCATGCTGATTGTTCTGGATACGCGCCAACTCTAGCTGGTATTGACGCTCAGCTTCTAATCGTCTCTCTTCCATCTCTCTTTCTTGACGCCGCTCTTCTCTTTCTTCTCGGCGACGCTGCTCTTCTAATTCTCTTTCTTCACGGCGACGCTGCTCCTCTATTTCTCTTTCTTCACGCCGTCGCTCATCTTCTCTTTCTTCACGCTGACGTTGTTCTTTTCTTTCTTGTATTCTCTCCTGAGACTTGACGTACTCCGTCAGCTGTTTGCCTTTTAGATTCAGTTGCATCCCTTTCTGCCAGAAGTCAGCCATCTTGATGCTTCTGGAAAGTTCTTGACTGTGCTGTACCTTTCTAGACTGTTCTAGAACAGCACGCTTTCTGCAGTAGCGCTGATGCTTGTCACTAGTCGCCTTCGTTGACGCAGGCCCCGCTCTCCTCGTCGTATGCGACACTGCACCACGCTGATGTTGATGTACACGCTCCTGTGCTGAAGTAGACGCGACGTCCGCTCGTCGCTCTCTGTAACACTGGCGATGTAGCTCCGAGACTGTCCCTCGACGTAGTCTTACGGCAGCCACGTAGTCCCGCTCTGTTGTTCGCTCACGAAACAACTCTTCGGCGACTACACGCCCTTGCAGTCAACCCGAACCTATCGGTGATGTAGTCCCAGTATGTTGGCCCCTCTCGACGCAACTCGTTGGCGGCTACCCTCGATGACTGCCTCTCGTAACGTTGACTCGCTTGTTGTAGCAGTTGAACCCTTGGCTATGGCGTGAATCCCGGCTTGGCCCCCAAAATGTTACACTCTGTTTGATGTTGGTGTTTTCTATCAGTATCTGATTCAGCCCCGATGCTTGAATTCCTGATAGTTGTGTAACTCAGATTCGTTTATTCACACAGCCCGTCCAAACAGCATACAATTCACAAAGTCGACGTATGAAGTTTTCCACTTTTATTCAGCACACATCAACAACTGCATACAATTCTCAATTCAACTCAACAACTTTCACAGCAACTTTCCAAATCACTATCAACAACTTTACTCTCTCAACAACAATCTCGGCACACGATTAAATAACCTCTCTCTTTTCCGGAAAGATTTCGAATACGGTAGAAATGACGTACTGCCACCAATCGAACTAAAGATCGTCATCACTGACTTACGTCAATACACATTTTCTCTACTTCCGGGAACATTCACGACCTTCGATATCCATCGGGAAAATTCTATCAAGAGTAAACACGCATATCCAGAAGATTCTCAAATAATATCGACTAACGCAAATTATCAACGTTATACAAAGCCTCTCCTAACAACAGTGCCAACTCAAATCAAAGGTAAATAAACTCCATTATTGAATACTTTGCAAAACGAAACGATTAGATCTATCGTGCGCGCTTTAGACACACTTTCGTTCGTTTCAACGTAACAGTAGTAGTAGTAGTAGTAGTAGTAGTAGTAGTAGTAGTAGTAGTAGTAGTAGTAGTAGTAGTAGTAGTTAGTTAGTTAGTTAGTTAGTTAGTTAGTTAGTTGTTTATTTTATTACTGGATGGGGTCTGACGTTCACACGTAATGACAAATAAATACAACATTCACCTCTTTATGTTAAAAGCCAATAAAAGTAAAACAGCGAAAACTAGAAAGCATGAATACCGCGCCCGCACCTCATAATGCTGGCCCTGATAAAAGAAAAGGAGAGACCACTAACTCCTTTCTCCCCTACCGTGGAAATTGTAAAGATGCGTAATAGGTCGTGGGAAAGAAATGGGAAGGGGGGTGGCTTCCCTTTGTTCAGATTCAGGGGTGGTGCCTCACGGGGTATTTTATATAGATTTGGAGCTATGACGTCAGTGTACTACTGTAATAAAGTGTACTCGGAACTTTATTTTGTTTTATTTTATTTTATTTTATTATTCATATATAGCGCCTTTTCAGCTCAAGAGTTGCTTGAAACCAAATCCTCAGCTGCTGCTGCTGCTGTGAAGATGTCTATTTCAATGTTATAACATCAACAGCAGCAGCAACAACACCAGCATCAACAACAACAACAACAAAGCAGCAACAGCATCGTCAACAACAACAACAGCAGCAGCAACAACAACAAATTAAGCAATCGCACAAGATCGGAAATCTTCGATTGCGAAGCAAAAATCGTGTATAGACCTTATTAAACATCTCAAGTCTGTAACAAACAATCTCAAATCCTTCATTGAAACGTCCCAAGAACCTAATTCAATTTATTTTGCAGGGTCCTGAACTCTGGTCTAATTATCGAACATTGTATTGTCCCGCGGCTCAGATTATCTCGCTTGCAATGGAAATGAAATTACATCATCTAAATTGACCGAACCGTTTTTAAACAAACAACGTGAAGCTGAGTTAAAGGAGATGTGAAACTCAAAGTGTTGTAAGGGCTGTTATGAAACGCGCACGATAGTTCGTGTGTGACGCGCACGATAGATCTGATCGTTTTTATTTTGCAAAGCATGCAATAATAGAGTGTATTTACCTTTGATTTGATTTTGCATTGTTGTTAGAAGAAGCTTTGTATAACGTTGATAATTTTAGTTGGTCGATATTATTTGAGAATTTTCTACAGTTGGTTGTTTAATATCGATCGAAGTTTCGCGATAAATGTAGTAACAGCTGAGAAGTTCTTTTATGATAAAGAAAGTTATATGACGTAAGACAGTGATGGCGAAGTTTGTTTTTATTGGTTGTGGTGCGTCACGCTGGGGTGTTCCAAAAATGTTTCTGGAGTATCGAGAGACTATAGTACCGCCCTGTTTCAAAAGTAGAGGATTGTAAAGAGAAAAAGTTGAGAGTGAAAAGTGATTGAGCGATTGTATGCAGTTGTTGATGTACGCTGAATAAAGTTGGGAAACTTCATACGACGACTCCGTGCCTTGTTGCTGAGTGAACAGGTTGCGCGGATAAACGAATCTGAGTTACACTTATCAGGATTCAAGCATTGGGGCTGAATCAGCTACTGATAAAAACAAAAACCAACATCGAGTGTAACAGGCTGAACCTTCTTTATTTCGAGTTTGTTTGATGATAAATTGATCTTCGCTTTTGTTTTGGTTTCCTTGACACAATTTTGTTTCTTCGGAACTGGAGGGTGTATTTATGGTAAGAAATAAACAAAGTTTTGTTCCACACTGGAAGAGAAATGAGAAGGTTAAGAAACGTTTTCCAATAAATATAGAACAAGAAATTGGCATTCAGTTATAAGGAGAACCCAATTTAAAAAAAAAAAAAAACAAAACAAATCGTAACAACTTATACCATTATATATTTAGACTGATCACGCACACACAGTTTCATTTGGATTTTGCATTCCACGTTTAAAAGACGTCTTCAGCTCACTCACGCGTGCCTTTTAAAATTTGGTCCTACCACATGGAACTCTTTGCCTCTCTCACTTTGCTGCCAACACAATATGGTTTTCATTGTTCTGAAATATGCGAAATGCGCCTTTGAACTGCATATCTCTTATAAAGAAAAAAGGCATCTTTTAAGTAACCTATTGCACAAACTCTTCTACTTTAAACTACAGTTGCTTTATCCTAAACCTTATTAACGGTTTGGACCTATTAGGCCTAGGTGACGTCTAAACACCAGTTGGTCTCCTTTCGCACAAGATTTCTCTACTATTGTTTTAATGAATGACGTCATTTTGTGTTCCTAGCTTCCTATCTCTTTCTATGTACGTCGCTAGGGCATTAAGTGTGATTAAATGGAGACGCTGGAGAAATATCTGGAGGCTTTCAATCCCATTGCACAGTACGCAGAGGGGGTCACGGATTCCTTCAACAGGAGACCACCCCAGGCTTCAAAACTAAAGCTAGAACTTCGCAAAGGCTGTCTTTAATGAGTGGCGGGTTAATTGGCAGTTATTGTGTTTCATATTGGGTCGTGTATGGGTATGGACGGGTAGATGAGGGTAGGGGGGGGGGGTTTGGAGGTGGTGGGGAATGGGCCGAAGGAGTTTTATGGTGTGTGTGTATGTATGCGTGTGTATGTGTGTGCGCGTCCGTGTGTGTGTGTGCGTAGGTGTGTGATAGTTAGTGTGTGTGTGCGTGTGTGTGTGAGTGTGTGTGGGTGTGTGTGCGTGTGTGGGTGTGTGTAGGGAGTGTGGTGTGCTCCTGGAACATTTTGGCATTATGAAGGTAACAAATCAAGTAACTGTTTTTGTTCTTTTCCCGTTTTTTGTTCCTTTGATTTCAATTAAAGTTGGTTACAGAATGATACGCGCGTGTGTGTGTGTGTGTGTGCGTGTGCGCGCGCGCGCGAATGCGATATTGACCGTGCGTATCGTATCTGCGTGTGTGCTCGCACGCATAAATGTGCCTATCCGTGCGTATATCTATGGGTGAGTGTGTGTGTGTGTGAGTGTGCGTGTGTGTGCATGCGTGTGTTTTGAAAACGACTACCTCTCTTTCCCTCCCCAATCCCCACCCCCAACTCTCTTCCAATCTCTTTTAAATCGTTCACCGGCTAGACCTCAGTTTATACTATCATCCGAAGGAGTAGGGGCACAGGGTCTCAGTGATTTTTTTTAAATTTTCTTTTGGTACTCTATACCGTCCACAGGTTTAGAACCACTGCCTATACAGGTTCGCTTGATATTTAATACTTTATTGCATTTTGCCTTTTGGAGTAGGCCTACCCCACTAACAGAGCTTTTTTCAGGGTCATGACATTTTTGGTTCGGGCACGCCAGCCGGTTCGCTTAACATTTAATTGTTTTTATTGGATTGTGCCTTTTTGAGTAGGCCTACACCACTGAAACAGCTTTTTTCAGGGTCATGACATTTTTGGTTCGGGCACTGCAGCCGCCAGCAGGCCTCGAACTACTGCTTGTACAGTCTACAGTCAATACTTCTTTTGTTTTGAAATTGCGCACACCACTAAGCCAACTATTTTTACTTTTTTAAACATTTTATCTTTCCTCTCTCCCTGCATGCATTACCCAAACGAAATAACCTCAGTCGTAACAATAACAATGGGAGTGGAAAGAAGAGAAGAGAAGAGAGAGAGAGAGAGAGAGAGAGAGAGAGAGAGAGAGAGAGAGAGAGAGAGAGAGAGAGAGAGAGAGAGAGAGAGAGAGAGAGAGAGAGAATTCAGGAACTCAGGAAACTTTAATGCGAGGCCACCAGCCTATATATACGCATGGGGGTAACACAACAGACACTTGTGGGGCCGGGTAGCTCAGTTGGTAAGAGCGTCTTGCTAGTAACCGAAAGGTCGCTGGTTCGAATCCCGGATTGGTCAACGTGTGATCATATTATTTTCCCCTTTACCAACAACTGGCCCGCTGGTGTCAGTATAAATCGGTCCAGTAGTCACCTATATGCGAAAGTGTCGTGTGACTATAATCCACAAACAACAACAACACAACAGACATGGGGGGAAAAAATAAAATAAAATAAAAATAAAATTAAAAAATCACCAAAAATGTCAAAAGTTACAAAAATAAATATGACAAACACGCGTCATTTGACAGAATGTGTCTCAAAGAAAAGTAAAAATATTTTAAGTTACTTTTAACTCAGCAATTCTTCACGTGTTTTCATTGTATAGTACGTAAACATCGCTACAGCTCTTGTAATAATCGTACTATCACTTTGTAATAAGAAAAACATCAGTGGTGGTACGTCAACATTGAAGTGCCTCAAAAAGTACTTTTCACGAATATCCTTATACGCTGGACAATACCACAAAAAATGCATTTCATTTTCAACAGACGTACAGAATGGGCATGTCTTTGGAACAACACTATATCTTTTATTTCCATTCAATTCTATAATGCCTAGACGTAACTTTACAAAGATATTTCTGAAATTATTTATAGTAATATCTGTTAAGTACTTCTCACACTGCAAGAGTGATTTAAAGGAACCATACACTGAGAACCTTTCGCTATCCATTAATGTACTAAACCATTCTTGTTTGTAACAGTCTATCATACGTTGTCTGAAAACACGAAAAAAAAGCTTTCTTATTTTCTATTCCCCCGTTCAACCAAACGTGAGAAAACCCAAACATGTCAAAACAGTGTTTTATATTGTAAGCCGAGTTATGTACATCGGGCTGACCTACAGGTAGTCTCAAAAATCTGTTTTTGTCCATTTCATATGCTTGCTTTTGGTAGTCTCACAAGAAACATGTCTTGCAATTTGAACCAGTATCTGACTGCACTTAGAGCACTGTCAATAAACAGTGAATAACGACCAAGTTCTCCATAAACCATGACGAGAGAGAGAGAGAGAGAGAGAGAGAGAGAGAGAGAGAGAGAGAGAGAGAGAGAGAGAGAGAGAGAGAGAGAGAGACAGAGAGAGAGAGAGAGAGACAGAGAGAGAGACAGAGACAGAGACAGAAGCACACAGATAAATACAAGGCAGAGAGGCAAAGACAGGGAGATAGAGAGAAACAAATACAGAGAGACGGACAGACACACAGAGATAGACAGACAGACAGACAGACAGACAGAGAGGAGGGAGATAGTATAAGGAAAAGAAATATTGGAGAGAGAGAGAGAGAGAGAGAACGCGAGAGAGAGAAAGAATCTAGGAGGAAGAGAGAGAGAGAAAGCGAAAAATACAAAAGAAAGAGAGAATGTGTGTGGGGGGGGGGGAGGGATTGGGAGTGGACTTAGAGGGGGTTGAAGAAGGGGGAAGGAGGGAAATTGCACCATGCAAAAATTGTCTTCGTGTGGGCAAAACGTAATTTAAATTTGGGCATCTCACAATGCTTGGTCTAAATTCTATACTGCCTACAGCCAAATCGGCTTTTCCAAACTCCTTCAATAGATAAGCTGTCAACCTGTTTCTACCACGCTGCACAATCCAAGTGTCTCAACCTGCTCGTTTTCCATCGTAGTTGCGGAATCCTCGGCAGATTATTGTTGAGGGTTGTTAGATATTTGTCTTCTTGAGGTCAACATGCACAGGCAAGGTCAGATCTTCACTTACTTATACTACAACTAAGTACACTCAATACAAACTCCATGATCAAATGGCCTAAGTTGTGTTCAAATTATAATTTTTTAAAATTTATTTTCTAAAGCGGAAAACCAAACTTCAAAGTCGGTACTAAGCGCCCGCACGCCAGCATGAACGCACGCACACACAGACACACACTCACACACATTGTGTGTGCGTATACATATGCATATACATATATACATATATTATCTATCTGTCTGTCTGTGTCTGTCTGTCTCTCTGCCTATCTATCTGTCTATCTATCTATCTATCTATCTATCTATGGAATAGGGGAGGGTGTAAAAACAAGACTGCGAAAACTAGGCATGGAAGAAATGGTGATTTCATTGGACGAACACATGCGAATAAACCACAGTTGTGTGACCATGATATTTCACATACTTGCAGGCATGTTGAACGAAAGATCCGACCATGCCAATGGACGTGTCCACAGCCACTGCATGTTGACTGTTTATTATTAGCATGTCGTGAGAACATCGAGATAGAAACACGCCGTCGTAACAATAACGACTGATTACTGCTTACCCTTGGACCTCGTTGACGGGGTGGAGAACGGTGGGCTGTTTTATAGGCAAGGCTGATCTTCCGAATCCCCACTTTACAGGCTTCCGTTTTGAAGAGTACGGTTGCAGAACACAACCATGGTTGTTGGGTGTGGTTGTTGTTGGTTTTTATTAGATCGAAGTATGTCTACCACTATTAGTGATAACATAAGCAAAGCTCTTCAATTAACAAGCTTGCAAAGACAATGTCTAGCAAACAAATGTGCAAAATAACATTTTTCGAGGTTCAGAGTTGAATTCAAACTGCCTGAGATGCCAGCTTGTTGCCTCATGCACGCTGTTAAACGCCTTTGACCACTGGGGTAGACTGATCCATCGGGACCTACCCATATATGTCCATTTGAGATGGTCATATGCTGTTTTAAACAGACGTTTATACACAATGAGTAAGCTCGTTCTGGTTTTTGCAAAGCTAAACAGAAGGTTATATGAATCAGTGTACATTTTTTATATCCACGAGTGGTTCGATCCGCCAAGCTCGCCCTGGTACTTGCACAGCTAAAGACAAAGTTACAGGAATCAGTGTATATTAGTGTCACTCTGATGGCCGCCATGCTCGCCGCAGTTGTCGTTCCTGTTCATCATGCTCATACGAGTTGCCGTTCCTGACGCTGCACATCATTACTAAGTTAGTCAACTTTCTACCCAACCCTTTTATTTTTCCAGGTCTGTTCTGTGTCTGTAACTTTGGTTTTCTTTCTTTCTTTCATCCTTTCTTCATTTCTTCCTTCCTTTCTTCATTTCTTCATTTCTTCCTTCCTTCCTTTCTTCCTTTCTTCCTTTCTTCCTTTCTTCTTTCCTTCCTTCATTTCTTTTTTCCTTCCTTTCATCCTTCCTTACTTCCTTACTTCCTTCCTTCCTTCCTTCCTTCATTTCTTCCTTCCTTTCTTCATTTCTTCCTTTCTTCATTTCTACCTTCATTTCTTCCTTCATTTCTTCCGTACTTTCTTCCTTCCTTCATTTTTTCATTTCTTCCTTCATTTCTTCCTTTCTTTCTTCCTTCATTTCTTCCTTCCTTTTTTCCTTTCTTTCTTCATTTCAACCTTCCTTTCTTCCTTCCTTCATTTCTTCCTTCCTTCCTTCATTTCTTCCTTCATTTCTTCCTTCCTTTCTTTCTTACTTTCTTCCTTCATTTCTTTCTTCCTTTCTTCCTTCATTTCTTTCTTTCTTTCTTCCTTCATTTCTTCCTTCCTTTCTTCCTTCCTTTCTGTCTTTCTTTCCTTTCTTTCTTCCTTCCTTCTTTTCTTCTTTTTTTCTTCCTTTCTTTCTTTCTTTCCTTCTTTCTTTCTTTCTTCCTTCCTTTATTCCTTCCTTCCGTCCTTCCTTTCTTTGTTTTGTTCTTTCTTTCTTCCTTTTTTCTACCTTCCTTTCTTCCTTTTTTTCTTCCTTTCCTCCATTCTTCCTTTCTTTCTTTCTTCCTTTCTTTCTTCCTTCCTTCATTTCATTTTTTTTCTTTTTTCTTTCTTTCTGTCGTTTCTTTCCGTCTTTTCTGCACCTGTGGGATTCTCTCACTTTGCTTCCTATTCTTGAACTTTCTTTCTTTTATCTCATACTCCTCCTCATCTTCCTCCTCCTCCTCCTCCTTCTTCTTCTTCTTCTTCTTCTTCTTCTTCTTCTTCTTCTTCTTCTTCTTCTATCTCTCTCTTTCTCAAGTGCGCGTTTATAAGCGACATAGGTACAATGTGTTTCCTATCCTATCCTATCCTATCCCGTAACTCGGGGGTTGTAGGGGCACCACAGATGATGGTTTAACCAGCGTATTCCATCTTTCCCTGTCCTCAGCAACAATCAGGGTTGCTGAGGACAGTGTGTTTAGTCACAACAAAAGAAGAAGAAGAAAGCGGAGGAAGAGGTCACTGTTGTTGTTGTTGTTGTTGTTTTTGATGATGATGATGATGATGATGATGATGATGATGATGATGATGATGATGATGATGATGATGATGATGATGATGATGATGATGATGATGATGATGATGATGATGATGATGATGACGACGACGACGATGACGTATTAGAATGTTTGACCTGGCAAACGAAAGTGCTCAGAGTGTCACCATGGATACGAGGACAGATGTAAATCAAGAACAATGTAAACCAAAGTATAGGGGACAACGGGTGGGAAAGGAGAAGGAGAGAGAGAAAAGAGGAAAGAAAGAAGGAAAGAAAGAAAGGCAGACAGACTGCGACAGACAGACAGAGGCAAGAGAGCAAAAACAGAGAGACAGATAGAAAACACAAAAGAAGTCACACACACACACATACAAAAACTCTTTAAAAAAAAAAAACAACTAAAAATTACAACGAGACAGCAGATAGAGAGACAGAGTGACTCAGAGCGACAGACAGACAGAAACAGAAAAAGTGAGAGGAGAAGAAGAAGAAGAAGAAGAAGAAGAAGAAGAAGAAGAAGAAGAAGAAGAAGAAGAAGAAGAAGAAGAAGAAGAACAAGAACAAGAACAAGAAGAACAAGAAGAACAAGAAGAACAAGAAGAACAAGAAGAACAAGAAGAACAAGAACAAGAACAAGAAGAACAAGAACAAGAACAAGAAGAACAAGAACAAGAACAAGAACAACAAGAACAAGAAAAACTGAAAGAAAGAAAAAAAGCGTGAAAGATAAGATAAGATAAGATCAGATCAGATCAGATCAGATAAGATCAGATAAGATCAGATCAGATCAGATCAGATCAGATAAGATCAGATAAGATCAGATAAGATCAGATAAGATCAGATAAGATCAGATAAGTTGAGATAAGTTGAGATAAGATACAATTTTATTTTGCAATGGTAAAAATCTAAGCGCTGTGTGCGCCTTGTTTACATCTTACCCTTGGGGCTTATAACAATAACTATTAACTACAACAAATTAATGTTATAACATTAACATCATGGAACAATTAAAATTAAGAAGGTCATCATTAGATAACTAATTTTCCCAAAAATGTCGTTGTTTATATGCATTAACAACAATTAATGTTCATTTAATTTTTTTAAATGTGTTTTTCGAGAAGTGTTCTCAATGATGTAAATGTAGATGCAGGAGTGCGGAGGTCTTCTTCGGAATCTTCGGGGGGAGAGAGAGAGAGAGAGAGAGAGAGAGAGAGAGGGGGGGGGGGGAGAGAGAGAAGGGAAAAGAAAGAGATAAAGCAACAGGTTATTGAGAAAATTTTTTATTCGAGCTTCAAGCCGGTAGCCTGGCTTGACAGTCTGAGCTTGAATCTCAAGCATCTGTAGTCTGGGCTATAGCCTGACCCTCGCCCCTAACTCTTGTAGGCAGGCAGAGTTTGAATCTCAACAGATTGTGGATTGTGGCTCAGTAAGGTGTAAAACCCAGGGCGGATGTCAGGAGACTAGAAAGAGAGATGGAGGGAATGACAAAGTGGAGTGGGAAAGGAGAAACAGAGAAAGGAAAGAAAGCGATAATACAAATGGTGGATTGGAGAAGGGAGGAAAGAAAAAAACGAGAATGGAGGAAAAGTTTTAAGAGGGAGGCGGTGGGGGGGGGGGGGGGTCTGAAGAAAAAAAGAGACAAGGGAAAAAAAAGGCGAAATAACAGGTGAAGAAGAATAAGACAATCAGCACCGCGCAATCAGTCATGGTGTCAACCGGTCTTTGCTTGCCTTCTTTCAAACAACGCTGTTCAAACTAGCCCAGCCAGGGTTGGCCACCGTCACACACAGCGCGCATGAAACCCCGCACAAGACCTCTCTGCTGCTAGTGGAGAGGTCCAGCACAAACCTCGGCGGGTCTCAGCTATTCAGTATGGCCCAGTAGTGCAGCAAAACCCACATGTGCGGATCGCCGCATTTTGAGTTCGATTTGAAGAAAAAGCGCGTGATAGTATCCAGTATTATTATTATTATTATTATTATTATTATTATTATTATTATTATTATTATTATTATTATTATTATTATTATTATTATTATTATTTATTTATTTATTTTTTATTTATTTAATTATAATTGTGGCGGAAAGGGAGGCGATTTGTTCTAGCTTGAAAGAGAGGTTGTCTACCTTACATGTTTTGGTTAGACCAGCCTTGGGTGGCTCCTGCTGTTCAGAATCCTTTGGTGTGGACATCGATTATGCAGGACAAGGCAACACGACCTTTGTTCTCCCCAACAGACCATTCGTCTTCTGCTTTTGATGGTGAGCAGGACTACATTGTCGGCAGGCATTTTATACAAGTCAGTGGCAGTGACTTTGCAGAGAGTGTGTGGCAAACCAGTTTACTTACCCCTAATCAGAGTCTCCTCTCTGAAAATCCTTACGGGAAGAGAGGGGACTATAAACTGATAAACATAACATAACATAACATAACTTACCCCAAAACAATCAAGGTCTCCTCTCTGAAAATCCTCATCGGGAAGAGAGGGGACCATAAACTGATTTTAAAAAAAAAAAAAAAAAAAAAAAAAAAAAACTTACCCCACTTACCCCACGCCATCAGGATATGATTACAGAGCCAGACCAAATGGTCTGGTAAATATGTATGATGAGGGCTTTTTAGCCCAATTTTATTGTCCTTAACGCTCATGCAATAGGACGTTAAGCATCGTTTTTCGTTCGTTCGTTACCCCACGAAAAGCCAGACCAAATGGTCTGGTAAATATGTATGATGAGGGCTTTTTAGCCCAATTTTATTGTCCTTAACGCTCATGCAATAGGACGTTAAGCATCGTTTTTCGTTCGTTCGTTCTTACCCCACGCTTCACCGCCATGCAGGGCAAATATTTTTATGTCCCTCTTAGGAGGGATAATGAAAAGCAACAGCTCGGTTTGGGCCGTGTTCTCAAGGTGGTGGCCGAGGGACGGGAGTCAAATACTTCGCTCGGCTATATAATAATGATGTTGATGATGATGATTATTATTATTCTTTATTTATTTATTTATTTATTTATTGTTCCCTTTTTTGTAACGCTTTATTGTCCCTTTTTATTGGGACATTCCCCCCATGGGAATTCTTCTTCTTCTTCTTCTTCTTCTTCTTCTTATTATTATTATTATTATTATTATTATTATCTTTTTTTATATTTTTTATTATTGCGTTTTACTCTGTGACTTACTATAATATTGTACTACAACTCTAAGGGTTTTATTACTTTTTATGTCTGTTTATTATTTTAATATTTCCATGAGCTAAGAACACTTGTTTTTAACTTATTTACTACTCTTTTTTTTTTTTTTTTAATCCACGAAATTTTGCGTAATGGCTCTTTGTTTCAGTCTTTGTCGTTTTCAGTTCGGATTGATTAAAGCTGGTTCCACTCCCGTATTAAAACCCATTGTTTATAAATCCCATCTTTTTATTTTTCTTGTTTATCTTTTTCTTTCTTTTTTATTTATTTATTTATTTATTTTTTTATTTTTTTTTTGGGGGGGGGGAAGGGCTAGAGCATTTCGACTGAGCTGTACCATCTTATCGTCTTCTTCATCGGCGCTATCATCATCATCATCATCATCATCGTCATCATCATCATTATCATCATCCTCGCCATCATCATCATCATCATCATCATCCTCGCCACCACCACCACCCCAACCACCACACATTATACTTATTTGCAGCATGCAGTAAAACTTTTACGTCACACTATCCTTGTACGTCACTAATTACGTCAACTTGTTTCCAGAAGGGCAGAAAAACAGCCAGCGGTGGTTGGGACTCAATCTGAGGCTGAATAAAAACATGCCATGTTCCGCTGATTGCGTTGGGATGGTCTGCCTCACAGGCGCTTGTATCTGGCCTCGCGAGCGCCAATGCCTGTGACCCGTCTCCCTGCGCTCGCGTGTCCAGATACAAGCGCCTGTGGTCTGCCTGTAGCGGCCACAACACTGGGCCCCTCTCTGCCCCTCACAGCTTACTGCCACCCTCACCCCCCCCCCCCCCCCTCAAACCCTCTCCAGCCCATAACCACCTCCATCCATTTTACCCTTTAAAATGGGGTGGTATCATTTTAAGGCAGGCTGCTCCGGACTAAGGTAAGACTGCTGCACTCCCTTGTCATCTTTATCTTCCTATATACTTGCGAAACATGGACTTTCACTGCAGATCTACAACGAAGAATACAAAGCATGGAGATGAGGTGCTACAGAAGACTTCTGGGCATTTCCTATACCCAGCACTTTAACCAACGACGAAGTCCGACAGACCATCACACAAGCCATTGGACAACACGATGACCTGCTCACAGTGGTAAAAAAAAACGGAATCTCCGATGGTATGGCCACGTCACCAGATCATAAGGTCTTGCAAAGACCATCCTGCAAGGCACAGTGCAAGGAGGTAGAAGAAGAGAAAGACCGAAAAAGAGGTGGAAGGACACCATTTGAGAATGGACTGGTTTGACACTGAGCGAAACCATCAGGGTTGCTGAGGACAGAGAAAGATGGGGTACGCTGGTTAAACGATCATCTGTGGTGCCCCTACGACCTCCGGGTTACGGGATAGGATAAGGATAAGGATAGGATGCTCCGCACAACAAACTGTGTGTCTCTCAACGCACTCTCACACCGGGACACTCAATCGGCCTACCCTCTCTCTCTCTCTCTCTCTCTCTCTCTCTCTCTCTCTCTCTCTCTCTCTCTCTCTCTCTCTCTCCTCTCTCTCTCTCTCTCTCTCTCTTTCGTTCTTTCTTTCGTTCTTTCTTTCTTCTCTCTCTCTCTTTCTTCTCTCTCTCTTTCTTCTCTCTCTCTTTCTCTCTCTCTTCTGTCTCTCTTTCTTCTCTCTTTATCTCTTTCTTCTCTCTCTCTTTCTTCTCTCTCTCTCTTCTCTCTCTCTTTCTTCTCTCTCTCTCTTTCTTCTCTCTGTCTTTCTTCTCTCTGTCTTTCTTCTCTCTCTTTCTTCTCTCTCTTTCTTCTCTCTCTCTTCTCTGTCTTTCTTCTCTCTCTTTTTCTTCTCTCTCTCTTTCTTCTCTCTCTCTCTTTCTTCTCTCTCTCTCTTCTCTCTCTTTCTTCTTTTTTCTATCTCTTCTCTCTCTCTTTATTCTCTCTCTTTCTTCTCTCTCTTTCTTCTCTCTGTCTTTCTTCTCTCTCTCTTTCCTCTCTCTCTCTTTCTTGCCTCTCTCTCTTTCTTATCTCTCTCTCTTTCTCTCTCTCGTCCCTCAGTGGTATAGCGTTGGCCTGGCACGCCGATGACCCCAGGTTCCAACCTCGTGGAGAGGCAAGATAAAAATGGCTATTTTCGCAGGCCATCTTAGAAGTATTTTTGCTCTGGTGGTTCAGGGTTGATTTTGGCCCCTACCCCTCTTATCGGGGACGGTAACCCCCCACCCACCCACCTCTCTCTTCCTCCCTACATTACCCCACTCTCCAATATCACCATTCATTCTTCTTACAGGTCTGGGTTCCGGGATTAGGCTCAACAAACTTTGACTTACCGGACTAAGCTTGGCGAGTTTCCGGGGAAATAAGTTTTTGCACCACCTCCCACCCCCAGCCCATCTTCTACACCTACCCGCCCTCCCTTTCTTCCCCTTCCCTCCCTCCCTCCCTCCTTCCCTCCCTCCCACCTCCTCCTGCATTCACATTCATCAATGTAAGATCTTCTTAAGACTGAATCGCACGTTTCATACATGTATTAAGGTTAGGGCATTGAAAGCTTTTCAACGTGTATGATAGCCCTAGTATGCAGTTCATCTTCGTGTCTTCGTATACCTTATTGTGTTTGTGTTGTCAATGTGTACACCAGGTTTATCTTTTGGTGTGCTGCAGCATTCACCATGAAGTGCATTACTTACATATGTATGTTCACTTTACATGTTTTTGTATCTTTGTAACCTTGTGTGAAATAAACATGCGATGTCACAGTATAAAATACATATGTGGTGTCACAGTATGTTACACTCCGTTTGATGGTGGTGTTTTCTATCAATAGTAGATTCAGCCCCAATGCGTGAATTCTCCTGATGAGTGTAAGTTCGGATTCGATTATCCACGCAACCCGTTCAATCAGCATACAAGTCACTGAGTCTTCGTATGAAGTTTTCCACTTTTATTCAGCACACATCAACATCTGCATACAATCGCCTTTTCACTTTTACAACAACACAACAACCTCTCAAAACAGTGCGGCACATATATAGCCTCTCTCTTCTCCCGAACACCCTGGATCAATCGAGTATGACGCAATTTAACCAATCGCTTCTAACTTCGTCATCACTGTCTTACGTCATACATCTTTCCTTTCTGTCCAAGCATGTTCTCAAAATTTCTACGCCTTCTCGCGAAGCTTCTATTGACAGTAAACAGGCAAATCTAGAGAATTCTCAAATAATATCGACCAACTAAAATTATCAACGTTATACAAAGCTTCCTCTAACCACAACGCAAACTCAAATCAAAGGTAAATAAACTCTATTATTGAATACTTTGCAAATCGAAACGATTAGATCTATCGTGCGCGTTTCAGACATGCTATCGTTCGCGTTTCAACGTAACACAGTATAAATAAAAATGTGATGTCACTAGCTCTCTTACCTCTGATTAGTTTCCATGTTTGCAGTCAACTCCTGTCCTAGATCTTGAGATGAAATAATGAAAGCGCTGAAATATGTATTTATTTATTTATTTATTCGTTCTTATATAGCGCTTTTCCACCTCAAGAGCTGCTCAAGGCGCTGGCCGATACAGAATCTTACTCAAGCCGCGCGAGACACCCATTTACAATTTTTCAAGCGCCTACCTGACGCCCAAACGACTGAGCACAATCCTGGGCGAGAAGGGACCTAGTGCGTTGTGTACTCTGCAGTTCGAAGAGCTTTTCAATGCGCTGTCATCATCAAATAGCCTCATATCAAGAATACGCCAAAAGAACTTTTCCCAGCCAGGATCAAATCCTCGTTGTCTAACAAGTCACCTAAATTTTCTCACGATGTAAATTCACCGTCCAAAGGAACTGACTGATCTATTCTCCTATTCTCTTTCTTTTTTTCCCCCTTGTCTTCTCCATCTCTTCCTCCTCATCATCATCCTGCTCCTCCTTCCCTTCTTCTTCTCCACTTTACCATCCTGTCTTTTCGCCTGCTGCCGTAGAACAGGTTTCAATCCGTCACTTCTGGACGTGGACGTAATTGAATCGCACTCAAAAACAATCGGGACACTCCTCCTTTTTTCCAGACCAACCACGGGGTGAAACCAATCACACGTCGTTTGACGCTACTTCTCCCGAGGTGACTCTTGCGCGGAAGAGACGAGCGGGTGGGACGAGACCCAACTTCCATGATCTGTATGTGTATAGATGGGATGGAACCAATCCTATGCTGTCTGAGACTAATCTTTAAATTACTTTACAGTCCAAGTGAGGTTTTTAGGGAAATACATGTAATGGCAACATTTTTAGCTTAATGCGTGTTATCTGCTTTGTGACAACACAGTACAATACAAATACAATACAATACTAATACAATACAATACAAATATAATACAATACAAATATAATGTAATACATTATATTAAAAAATTATTATAATGCAATACAAATACAATATAATACAATACAAATACAATGCAATACAATACAAATACAATACAAATACAATACAAACATAGTTATAATACAATATAATACAATACCAATACAAATACAATATAATACAATATAATGCAATACAATACAAATATAATATACAATACAAATATAATATAATACAATACAAATACAATATAATACAATACAATGCAATACAAATACAAATTCAATATAATACATCTTTATTACTAAACAAAGGACATACACAAGGGTAGATTATTATAACATCAAAAAGCACATTAAAAAGATATAAATTTTAAGTGAACAAAAAATACAATCAACTCTTAATAATCTAAGATTATAAAAGATCCAGTTATGAACACATTAGTACAAGCAACTATCACAGTTTATAAAAACAATTTCACCGTATCAAAGCAATACATTCATGCTAATACAGTCACAGCTCCTTATCACTATCACATTTGATCACTTCAACATGTAAAAAATACATGAAAGTAATTATCACAATTTTCATATCACATTTGATAAATTAATTCCATTCATATGAGCCACTATCATCTATCAGTTTTTGTCTTACATTTCGTTAATCTAGTCTTTTATTAAAACATGTAATAAACTGTAATAGAAGGGAAGATATTAGATAAATAAATAAAACAATCAATAAATAAATACGTAAATAACCTTATTAAGGGAAAGCACTGTGCATACAAAACAAATTTCTTTTATTTTGTCTTCTGTGATAGCTGTTAAGATGAAAGACATCGAAGGCTAGGGATAGGCAGGTAATACCTACACAGAAAGGCGATTTTCTATTAAACTTTACATCATTGTTGCTATCCCTTGGCTAGGTAAACTTCCCTCTTCCTTTCCTAGAATCTCCCAAACTCCCAAGCAGCGAGGACATTCTTTTATTTTATGCCTCACCATTGTTACAAAGTCCTAGAATACACAACAACTGCCACGAGATTTCTTGCATATACAGATTTCACATTTTTAAAAAGTCTATGATTTTTTTTCTACAATTACGATGCTAGTGGTCGCTAATAAAAACAAGAGGAGGTTCGTGACCGCCATTTTGATCACATTTGCACTCAGGGCAGTCCACATCTCTGCGAAGAGAGGCGCTAGGCAACTTCAGTTTCCTCTGCAACTGTTGTCAGAAAACCCACACAGACAACGGCCGTAAGATCGGCGAAAAAAAAAGAATGAAGATGAGGAAAACTTGATATAAATCAAAATGGTGAAGAGAAGACGAAGAAAATTTGGGTTGGGTTGTGTTGTACGGAAGTTGAAAGATGAAAGGGTGGGGAATAGGCGGGTAGGTCTACTGGCATGGGGTGGTTTGTTGGGAGAAATGAGTGTCAATGAGGAAGTGTGCAATATGGTGTGGCCAGCAGCCCTGTAGGAGTTAAAAGAAAAATGGTAATTCATACCTTCCACCATGTGGACCCCTTGGGGTCATGAGCAATCTTGCCACTGTAGATTGTTCTAACCTATAAAGGGAACAGTGAAAGCCCCAGTTGAAAACCTGTCTTGCCTTTGTAGGCATGACAGATTCACTGCGGCAACAGTACCCCCGTTGGAGTGCCGGGGGTTTCAGTATAAATAGTATCCCCACTTTATGGAAATTTAGTGCTTTAAATTCCCACTGTTGCTATCTTCCTCATATACTCTTTCCCATTCCTGCTCTGTCCTATCACTCTGCTATACTATCTTCTTCTTCGCTAGATCAATGACCTACCTTTTTTCTTGAAAACTCTTCCTGGACAAGACTCCTTGTTTGTGTATGAGGTCTGTTGGATCAGCTTGGGAGTGTTGGACGCTTTCTGCTGGGTGGTCACTAGGGCTTCCTATGATGTTAGTATTTAGCAATATAGGCATTTTATATGTATATGTTTCGTTGATGATTTGTAATGATGGTTGTATTCTATTTTGTTTTTGTAACCGGGGGTTCGCGTAGTTGAGGTAAACCCTCAGCCGTCCCCCGCGTGGGATGTCTTTATTGTAAAGTGACTGGCCGGTGGAGGGCGTTCAATTTTCCCACTAGGGTTGTTTCAGCAGATCTTTTATGCGGATCGGGGGTTGTCCGGTCCTGATTTGGCTCGGAGGAGTCCGCTGGACCTAAAGCAACAATAAATCAATCAATCAATCAACCACCATGTGGACTATTCAGCGGTTATTGCCAGTGAGAAGTTGCTGTACGGAAGAACAACGAGTCCAGTCCAAACCGATGTCCGCTTGTAAGGCGCACAACTCCATGTCGCAGAGGCATGCTCAGGGCGCAAGGAGGAGAAAAATGTGCCAGCGACTGTCGTGAAGAGAGATAGGGCTTGGGCTTCCGGCGAAAAGACTGCGCACCTGTTGAAGATTTAATATGAAGTATTTCAGAGGGTAGATGCTGCATTTCTGAATGACCTGGCCCCAGATTGCTTCTTGGTTTCCCTCTTTGTCATGAGAGGCTATTTAGACCCTGCACTAAGGCTTCTCGCCTTAACTAGTTCAGCCTGCTTTGGCCTGGGTAAATTAAAGTCGCTGCCTAGCAGATGACGCAAGTCAGTTGTGTGCTAAGCATGTGTAGACTAGGTAAGGTAGGCACTGACCTCATCCCGCTGACGTATAGCCACCCTCTCCCTCCCTCCCCCCCCCAACCCCGGATAGACGGCGCTCAGACCTCACGAGATTTTTGCGGGCTTTGGCTGACCACAAAGCTAGGTAGTCATTCTTTGTCTAACGCTCACCCGAGATGGACACGTGGAAAAATCTCTCTCAGAAAGAAGGTGACGGGTAAAAATCATTCATCGCAATATAGCCACAGCCTGACATTGTCAAAAAGATAAATGATCAAGCTTTTGTTTCATCGCGAATTATTGATATTATTGTTGGATTTTGTTTGTGAAGTCTTGCCATGTTTTATCATTGTGAATGTTTGTAAAACTTAGCGTGAGCTCGTGGCGGACACGCGACCGGTTTCGATACCACGAGGTAGCCTCTACTGTCCAACTGTTGTTTCTCCTATGTGTATTATTGCAGACCAGTGGCTGTACCGGAGAATTTGTATATTGTTAAGTACTTCTACATGTGTTTAGTTTAGCCATGATATATATATATATATATATATAGAGAGAGAGAGAGAGAGAGAGAGAGAGAGAGAGAGAGAGAGAGAGATGAATTATGTTGGAGATCCCAGTGGACCACGGACATAGAAGATTGTTCATCCCTTGTTTGTTTAAGTGGATGCGATCTCAACTGAGGGCTGTTTCTGCCATCAGTGAGATGCTCTGCACAACCTTTGTATACAAGGCGTTGCAGAAACTTGTCTTGTGTTTTGCAGACGAGCAGCCTAGTTGGTCCGAGGCATGGATAGACCACTAAGAGTCAACCCTGACATTTGGCCTGCAGTGGAGCATTTAGCTCTGAGCTACGATAGCCCAATAGTCAAGAATCAAGAAGGAGAGACCGTCACCTCAACACATAAGCTAAGTGCAAGAAGAATTGCACTAACACTGAGCTAGAAGGACTGTGCGGTAGTCCACTCTCCTGAAAACAAACATTTGGCCAACCAGAACAAATAACTTAATGATGAGACAGTAGCAAATATCAAGAACAGTAGCAGCATAGACCCATCAAGGAGCGAACTAGTTGAAGTGAATGTGGACATTTAAGTTAATAGAGTGTTTAGAGAATTATGTATAGAGTAGATGAAATAAATGTGTGATATTTACTGTTAACAAGTGGCTGGACTACCTATGTTTCATAGCCGTGTGAGAGCTAGTGTGCCAGTGAATCTTTTATCATTTTCTCTCTATCTCTATAACCCTATCCGCACACAGACCGAGCTAAACTTATAAATGTATTAAGATTAGTCATAGGGTGATTACACCAGCCGATCTCCGCAGACGATAGACGAGTGCGTAATAGCATTCCATTGTGCAGAGCCCAGCAACAATAGACCCACCGTCACACTCTTGTACCACGCACTGCAAGCCGTGATGTTGACGATTATGAGCATGGGTGGGTTAGCGGTTAAGAGGGTGTTCTAGATGTGTGGGTGACAGGATGAGCGGGTGTAGTGAGGCCTTGATACTGGGTGAGTGGATTAGAGGGGGCAGTGATGGAGGTTATAATATTGGGTTTGTGTGTGTGTATATATATATATATGTGAGAGAGAGAGAGAGAGAGAGAGAGAGAGAGAGAGAGAGAGAGAGAGAGAGAGAGAGAGAGAGAGAGAGTTGACAATTTGATTCCTTAATGTCTTTGGCAACACAGCCCACAGACAGGGTTTAAAACAGTTTTACCAAACATGTTAAGAACATTTTAACATTCATCATTAGAGCTAATATTAATTTTAAAAATCTAAAGTGCTGGAGACAGACAGAACAGAGAGATGATGGCTGTTTTAAATAATTGTTACAGAGAACGAAAGAGAGACAGACAGAGAGATAGACAGAGAAAGAGGGGGAGAGATGGGTGTTTTAATTATGTGTCTTTTTAAGTTGGTGTGTGCAAGGTTTGTGTGTGTATTTGCCTGCGTTTACATTTTGACGTTTTTGTCTGTGTGTTTGGTGCGTCTGTCTGTCTGTCTGTCTACCTTTCTCCCTGTCTGTCTGCCTGTGCGCTAGAGTTGAGGTTAAGCCAATCATCACTGGGCCATAAATTTCAGTGGAGTGTGTGTGATCATTCATCAAATCATGGCGGCTTCCCAAGCGGAAAATTATAACGGGATTACTCTTTTCTAAGAAGTAAGTGTTTTTTTTTCTTTGTGTTTTTTTTTAACTGCAGTTTTTACATGCACTTCACAGGCCCTGCTTGCGTCTTTATGAAGGAAGATGACAACGGAAAGATAATGGGTGGGATGAGTGTGAGTGGGGGGAGGGGGATGAGGGATAAGGAAGGGAGGAGGGGGCTTTATAGAGGCGGGGAAGGGGAGGAAGCTGTTTGCGGGGGAAGAAAAAAATAATGCTACAAGTACAAACGAATCTGGATTTAGGATTTTACGATGTTATTCTTCCATCATTGAGTGGCGAAATTCGGGTTGCCTTCTCAGCGATAGAACGTACGGCGCCACCCAGGACGAAAGAGGAATAGGACCTCTTTTTGCATACTGGGTTTGTAGTTATATCTGGATGGTGCTCAGTTGTCTGGGCTTCAGACAGTGCGCCTAAAAGTTGCAAGTCGGCGCCTCGGTCGTCTTGAGTTTTAGATCCTCTTTCGGCCACCGCTTTGAGCAGCTCTTGATTTGGAAAAGCGCTATGTATAAATGGACAGGCATATAAATAAAAAATAAATAAATAAATAAATAAATAAATCGGACTCTCATCGGCCTTAGGACAGGTGCGTCAAGATCTTGAAAAATCCATGCGAACGAATGGATGTGGTACAGTTGTTCCCCTAACCTTTCGTTAGGGGAAGGAAGCGTTAGGGACATCCCTTTTCTCTAGATCAGCTTAATGAGGGCTGCGCCTATCTCTTCTCCTTAGCTGCTTTACCTTCCCCGATCCTAAAGAGATCCAGGTACTCATTCCCAGCTGGGTGGACTAGCTGGGGTGTGCCGATCGCTTGTTTAAATCTTTTCGTGTTGTTTGGGGGTTGCCTTCCAAGCACGGCCACCCATCCAAGTACTAACCTCGCCCGACGTGGCTTAACATGAAACACTGCTGGCGTGTGCCCAAACCACTGCCTTACTGTGCCACACACGAGTGGACTAGACCTCGGTTTATACTCTCGTCCGAAGAACTAAGTGATTTAATGGATGCGATGCGGAAAAGGTTGGAAAAATACGGGCAACTATAATCATCGTGTATGAGTTACTAGGCCTACAGCGCGATGCCTTCTCAACATCATTTGACTCAAGGCGTCTGCTCGGTGTTACAACCTCAAAACAAATCGACGAAAACGCCAGATATATCGGTGCGTGCGCATGAACAAATGGGACGCCCTCATTATGCACTGGTTTAGCCGCCGGTTCCCTATTCCAAAGGTCGCAAGTTCGATTCCCGTTTGGGGGGAAACTTACCTTTCCTAAGAACGAGGCTGTTCAAGTCACTGATAGTTTTGTTTCTTCGGCTACTCTGGTTTCCTCTCTCCCTTCCATAATGGTATTGGGTGAGTCAATCTAACCTGTCGAAAATAAAATTGTATTTCCTTTCTGTCTTTTAATAGCGATCTCCCTGCCTTTACCCCACATGTTTGATAGATGTGTGTGTGTGTGAGTGTGTAAAACATGTGAGTGTGTATCTTGGCACAGATCGCCACGCTTTGAGCCTGATGGTTGATTTGGGGGGAAAGCGCATTTACATGTATTATTATTATTATTATTATTATTATTATTATTATTATTATTATTATTATTATTATTATTGTGTGTGTGTGGAAAAATGGCCAACAAATAGCTAAAACAGAGGTCACACACACACACAAACCAGTCTGTATCCATGGAAAATTGGGGTTTGGGACGAAATGTAATGATCAGAAAGCGTTTTAGTTTGTTCTTTTAACGGGAAGAGCGCAAAATTCATCTAAAAATATAAGCATTAGATTTTTTAAATTGCTCTTTTCATCAAAAAGTTGACCTATTTTGTCTTCTAACCCTAACCCTATCCCTTTTAATTCCAATTTGTCTAGGAAACAGCCCGTCCCAGATGGAGCACTTCCATGTACTTAAAACAGTTCTATGCACTACAAGGGCACTTCCATGTACAAAAAAAAAAAAAAGCACTCCCATGTACTTAGTAAAAAGTGAGACGCTGAAAAAAAAGCGGGGCGCTAGCTAAAAGCCCCATTTTGTGCATAAAGCGGCAAGTTTAGCACCCCATAACTCCATGAATACACGAACACACACACACACACACACACACACACACACAAGGCAACACTTGTAGGTACAGCCCTCTGCAATACTTAAAAGACTGTGAAGTGGAAGAAACCAATTTTCGCTGTAGCGCCCATTTCGTGTGACCAAATGGCAACTCGGAGATAACGAACTTGGCCAGTTGTAGTGGAAACTGCAACGCAAATTTGATGGAACGTTCTTACTCAGTATTGTAGCCAATTTCTTTTTCATTTACAACGTTCCAGTTTTAGTTCGCGTCTGAATGAACATTGAGGTTTAACGTCTACACCCACCATTGGCGATATGGCAGACGGGGATAACCATCCCAGGGAAAGAGGGGTAAGGACCTAAATCAACACTGAACCACCAAAGCAATCATACTGCTAAAATGGACAGTGAAAATGGCCACATTTTATATCGCCCACCACGGGATTCGAACCTGGGTCATCGGTGTGCCAGTCGAACGCTCTACCAATTGAGCTACGGCGGTGGGTGGTTCGCGTCTACCCGCGTTGGGGTGCCGGGGGTTTCAGTATAAATAGTATCCCCACTTTCTGGAAATTTAGTGCTTTAAATTCCCACTGTCGCTGTCTTTCTCATTTGCTCTTTCTCATTCCTGCTCTGTTCTATCACTCTGCTATACTATCTTCTTCTTCGCTAGACCAGTCATCTACCTTTTTTCTTGAAAACTCTTCTGGGACAAGACTCCTCACTTGTGTGTGAGGTCTGTTGGATCAGCTTGGGAATATTGGACACTTTCTGCCAGGTGGTCACTAGGGCTTCCTATGATGTTATTATTTAGCAATGTAGGCATTTTATATGTATGTGTTTTGTTGATAATTTATAATGATGTTTGTATTCTATTTTGTTTTTGTAAACGGGGGTTCGATATATTAGAGTATAGCCTCAGCGTCCCCTGCGTGGGATGTCTTTATTGTAAAGTGACTGGCTGGTGGAGAGCTTTCAGTATTACCACTAGGGTTGTTTCAGCAGATCTTTTATGCGGATCAGGGGTTGTCCGGTCCTGATTTGGCTTGGAAGAGTCCGCTGGATCTAAAGCAATAACCATGTAATGTAATGTAATGGTTCGCGTCTTTCCTCTTTCGTAGCAACAAGCAGCACGTAAGTGCGTCGCGAGGACTTTGAACTCTGTCCCAAACACAGACAGCGACGCATACTCGCGCGCACACTCACACACACACGGAGTAACACTCTCTCTCTCTCTCTCTCTCTCTCTCTCTCTCTCTCTCTCTCTCTCTCTCTCTCTCTCTCTCTCTCTCTCTCTCTCTCTCTCTCAGAGAAATTTAAAAAAAAAAGCAACGTAACTGAAATTTAAAGGAACATATTTTGCATGTTTGTGAATGACTTACCATTATTGGCAATATTTTTATCATGCCTTTATTGTACTTGGTGTATGTTTTTACTGCTTAGTTTGGTGTTTGATGTTTTTGCCTGAACTTTTCATTCTTAAGAGTGCGTGTGTGTATTATTATTATTATTATTATTATTATTATTATTATTATTATTATTATTGTTGTTGTTGTTGTTGTTGTTGTTGTAACTCACAACCATTGCTTGATTTGTACCTTTGTGAAATAAGAGTATGCTATGTTGTGTGTGTGTGTGCGTGTGAGTGTGTGTGGTGTGTGTAGATTTGGATGTGAAGCTTAACATTCGTAATCATTCTCATCATTTTATTTAATGCTTTTAAATTGTTTTACTGCTGTATTTTGTTTTACTTGCAGGGTGTGTTTGACCCCATAACTTTATATGACTGACACTGTGTTTACTTATCCTTTAGTGCTGTGTACATGTTGTATGCCAATGAAGTGTATGACACGATGACGAATAATGCATACATGTGTGACAGTGCAAGAAAGGATGTACTTCATTGTCGCCATGCCACACCAAAATCCTTGTAACGTTTTTACTTGGTGAATAAATATTCTTATCTTATCTTATCTTATCTATCTTATTATTATTATTATTATTATTATTATTATTATTATTATTATTATTACCATGTGACCCTCAGCGCGTGCATTCACACACACACACACACACACACACACACACACCTACACACAATGTATGAATGTATGATTAGATGAATGTTGGTGTGTGCGCGAATAGATCCGCAGGGAAGGCGCCTTACAAATGCTTATTATTATTATTATTATTATTATTATTATTATTATTATTATTATTATTATTATTATTATTTGTTACGTTGAAACACGAACGAAAGTACGTCTGAAGCGCGCACGATAGATCTAATCATTTCGTTTTGCAAAGTATTCAATGATGGAGTTTATTTACCTTTGATTTGGGTTTGCATTGTTGTTAGGAGAGGCTTTGTATAACGTTGATGATTTTCGTTGGTCGATATTGTTGTAGAATCTTCTGGATCGGCTTGTTTACTATCGATCGAAGATTCGGAATAATTGTAGAAATTTGAAGGAACGATCCGGAAGGAGAAGAAATGTGTAATGACGTAAGTCAGTGATGACGATCTTTTATTCGATTGGTGGCAGTGCGTCATTTCTAAATCGTATTCGTATTCGAAATCTTTCCGGAAAAGAGAGAGGTTATTTAATCGTGTGCCGAATTGCTGTTGAGAGATAGTAAAGTTGTTGATAGTGATTTGGAAAGTTGCTGTGAAAGTTGTTGAGTTGAATTGAGAATTGTATGCAGTTGTTGATGTGTGCTGAATAAAAGTGGAAAACTTCATACGTCGATTTTGTGAATTGTATGCTGTTTGGACGGGCTGTGTGAATAAACGAATCTGAGTTACACAACTATCAGGAATTCAAGCATCGGGGCTGAATCAGATACTGATAGAAAACACCAACATCAAACGGAGTGTAACATTTTGGGGGCCAAGCCGGGATTCACGCCATAGCCAAGGGTTCAACAGCTACATCAAGCGAGTCAACGTTACGAGAGGCAGTCATCGAGGGTAGCCGCCATCAAGTTGCGTCGAGAGGGGCCAACATACTGGGACTACATCACCGATAGGTTCGGGTTGACTGCAAGGGCGTGTAGTCGCCGAAGAGTTGCTTCGTGAGCGAACAACAGAGCGGGACTACGTGGCTGCCGTAAGACTACGTCGAGGGACAGTCTCGGAGCTACATCGCCAGTGTTACAGAGAGCGGAGAGCGGACGTCGCGTCTACTTCAGCACAGGAGCGTATACATCAACACCAGCGTGGTGCAGCGTCGCATACGACGAGGACAGCGGGGCCTGCGTCAGCGAAGGCGACTAGTGACAAGCATCAGCGCTACTGCAGAAAGCGTGCTGTTCTAGAACAGTCTAGAAAGGCAGCACAGTCAAGAACTTTCTAGAAAAAGAACTTTCCAGAAAAGAACCTTCTAGAAAAGAACTTTCCAGAAAAGAACTTTCCAGAAGCATCAAGATGGCTGACTTCTGGCAGAAAGGGGTTGAACTAAATCTAAAAGGCAAACAGCTGACGGAGTACGTCAAATGCCAGGAGAGAATATTGCGTCAAGAGAGAGAAGAGCAGCGTCGCCGTGAAGAAAGAGAATTGGAAGAGAAGCGTCTAGAAAAAGAAATAGAGTTAGAACAGAAGCGTCTAGAAATTGAACAGCAACGTCAAGAGAGAGAAGAGCAGCGTCGCCGTGAAGAAAGAGAGTTCGAGCTGAAGCGTCTTGAAGGTGAGCGTCAGTACCAGTTAGAGTTGGCGCGTATCCAAAACAATCAGCATGCGCCACAAGTCACCAACGACCATACGGCTCCTAAATTGCCAGCTTTCGTCGACGGGAAGGACCAGATCGACAGCTATCTGGCGAGATTCGAAAGGTTCGCCGAAAGCTCTAACTGGCAACATCAAGACTGGGCAATTCGACTGAGTGCACTTCTGACGGGGCAAGCTCTCGAAGTTTACACCAGACTGTCGAACGATGACGCCAAAAACTACGACGTCTTGAAAGAGGCCCTGTTGCAGTGCTACAACTTTACAGAGAAGGGCTACCGTAAACGCTTCCGTGAATGCCGGCCTAAGTCAGACGAGACGCCAAAGCAGTTTGTGGAGCGCCTGTCGTCATATCTACACAAGTGGGTGGAGTTATCAGGCGAAACGAAGTCTTACGACAGTCTCCATGACCTGATCGTGAAGGAACAATTTCTCAATGCCTGTCACAAGGACTTAGCGACCCACTTAGAAGAACAAAAGCTGCAGACGCTTAAAGATGTGACTGAGGCTGCTGAAAGATATCTCATCGCTCATGGGAAAACCCTGGGGCTACCCAGCGCGACGAAACATTTTCAGAAGACTGGAAACCATGTGAACCAGATCCAGGGAAGCCAGACGAGCCAGAGACAGACAGACTCCACGCCTCCTCCCAGGGAAGGGCATTCAAGGGGCTGTTTCACCTGCAACGCTACAGACCACAGAGCGGCTAACTGTCCTCAAAACAAAAGTAGCGGACAGCGGAGCAGTACGGACAATTCAGCGGCGGGCAACCGGCAGAGGCGGTTCTCCAATCAACGGCAAACCAGTAGATCTGACCATCAAGTGTGCGGCGGGAGCGTCATTCTTCCGAGTGAGACCAAGCGCACAGCTACTCCTGCGGACGTGCAAGAGTGCATGACCGATGGCCAACTTCTCCTTGCCAACGGAAAATCCATCCCCGTCGTCGCCAGCGCAGCTGTGACCGTACAGAACATGCCTGTTTCCAAGGGACGCGTCGGAAATCATGAAGTGACTGTTTTAAGAGACTCTGGCTGCAGTGGGGTCATCGTCAGAGAAGACCTAATCGCTAAAGAACAATTCACTGGCGATTCTAAATGGACACTCATGGCCGACAGCAAATGTGTGAAAGCGCCAGTTGCAAAAATTCATGTCAACACCCCTTTCTACATAGGCGAAGTCGAAGCGGTTTGCCTGAAGAAGCCGCTGTATGATTTGATGATCGGGAATATCGACGGCGGGAGGCGACCCGACGACCCCGATCCAGAGTGGAGTCCTGCCTCAACTCAACACGTCGAAGTTGCGGAGGAGGATCCATTGCCATTTCCCGATGGAGACATTACAGAGCTGCTACGGGACAATGTGGTTACTCCGGCTCAGCCCTGCCGACCAGAGATCGTCGGTGCTGTTACAACCAGGGCCCAGGCCAAGAGAGACAAGACGTCTACGCCACTGAAGGTCGCCGACAACTCCAAAGCTGCCATCGTGGACAGAGATAAGCTGATCCAGCTCCAGGAAGCTGATAGCACTTTAAACAAGTACAGGAACCGCCAAGACCACGTGACCAAGGGCAGTGGCACGGTCTATTTTGAGGTGAAGGCCAAGATCCTGTACAGAATCTTCCAGCACCCGAGGGTCAACGGAGGTAAACCACTACGTCAAGTACTGGTACCATTACCCTTAAGGCGCCAGGTGATGGAAGTAGCGCATGACTCAATTATGGGAGGTCACCTAGGCATCAGGAAGACGTCAGACAGAATCCAGGCGGTGTTCTACTGGCCAGGGCTTCATGCGGACGTCAGCCGTTTCTGCCGATCATGTGACATTTGCCAGAAGACCATACCTCGAGGAAGGGTCCCGAAAGTGCCTATGCAGAGGATGCCTCTGATCGACCGACCTTTCAAGAGGGTGGCCTTAGACTTAATCGGCAAAATAAGACCTCCGAGTGAAGAAGGTCATCGATGGGTACTGACTTTAGTGGACTATGCGACTCGGTACCCAGAAGCAGTGCCACTGAAGAAGATTGACACTGAAACTGTAGCAGAGGCACTGGTGGACATGTTCAGTAGACTTGGAGTGCCTGAAGAAATTCTGACAGACCTCGGGACACAGTTCGTCTCTGACTGTATGAAGGAGGTCAACAGACTGCTGAGCATCCGGCATTTGACTACGACACCCTACCATCCGATGTGCAACGGGCTCGTCGAAAAGTTCAATGCTACGCTGAAGTCCACCCTGAAGAAACTGTGCAGCGAGCAGCCCAGACAATGGCATCGCTACATCAACGCCCTACTTTTCGCCTACAGAGAAGTACCGCAGGAGTCCACCGGCTTTTCTCCGTTCGAGCTGATGTACGGAAGAACCATCCGAGGGCCGATGCACATCCTAAAAGAACTGTGGACGAAAGAAGTAGACACCCCAGAGGTGAAGAACAGTTACCAGTACGTGTTTGAGCTACGAGAGAAGCTGGAGCAGACTCTCGAGATAGCCAGAGAAAACCTGAAGAAGTCCCAGGACTGTGGAAAGCACTACTATGATCGTAGGGCTGTGAACAGGAAGTTTAAACCTGGCAACAAAGTGCTGGTGCTGCTACCTACTGATCACAATAAGTTGCTGATGCAGTGGAAAGGCCCGTACGAAGTGGAGACCGTGGTGGGGATCAACGACTACAAGGTGAAGGTCGGCCAGCATTCCAAGATATACCACGCCAACCTCCTTAAGCTGTACGTAGAAAGGCCATCAGAGACTGTGCACGCAGCCACAGCAGCTGTGACCGACGACAGCTTTGACAGCGAAGAACTGTTGGAACTGGGAGACTTCCACAGCAAAGAAGGCATCGATGATGTTAAGATAGGACCAAGCTTGACGGAAGGTCAAAAGATGGAGCTCAAGGACCTTATGGGCGAATTTCCCCATAGCTTCAGTGATGTCCCAGGCTCTACGACTTTGGTCGAACATGAAGTCCACACCCAGACCTGGAAGGAGCATCTGCAGACCTTGAGGGAGCTGTTCCACCGTCCCGCAGAAGCCAATCTGATCGTGAGACCCAGCAAGTGCATCCTGGGAGCTGACAACGTCGACTGCGTCGGACATCCGACGGAAGAAGGAGACAACGGAGGATGCACTGACTCCAGGAAAACCCACGTGATCGTCGTCTTTGACCCTGGGCCGATGACAACCGCAACTGACGAGGGCGACGTTTCCTTGCGGATGAAAGATCATTGACTGTGTGGACGAACTAAGAATATTGGTAATGACAGACTTGAAAATGAAAAACGTTGATTGGGTAAATGAACTGTGAACATTGACAGTATCCAGAAAGATTTGCAGATGAGAAACATTGACTCTGTGTAAATGATCTGTGAACATTGACAGTACCCAGAAAGACTTGCAGGTGAGAAACTTTGACTCTGTGTGAATGAACTGTGAACATTGACAGTGTTCAGACAGTCTGAAATAAGTCTTAATTCTGAACTTTGTGTATTACGTTTCAACGTTGTTGAAAGAAATTAGGTAAATTTCTTCTTGAGTGGGGGGTTATGTTACGTTGAAACACGAACGAAAGTACGTCTGAAGCGCGCACGATAGATCTAATCATTTCGTTTTGCAAAGTATTCAATGATGGAGTTTATTTACCTTTGATTTGGGTTTGCATTGTTGTTAGGAGAGGCTTTGTATAACGTTGATGATTTTCGTTGGTCGATATTGTTGTAGAATCTTCTGGATCGGCTTGTTTACTATCGATCGAAGATTCGGAATAATTGTAGAAATTTGAAGGAACGATCCGGAAGGAGAAGAAATGTGTAATGACGTAAGTCAGTGATGACGATCTTTTATTCGATTGGTGGCAGTGCGTCATTTCTAAATCGTATTCGTATTCGAAATCTTTCCGGAAAAGAGAGAGGTTATTTAATCGTGTGCCGAATTGCTGTTGAGAGATAGTAAAGTTGTTGATAGTGATTTGGAAAGTTGCTGTGAAAGTTGTTGAGTTGAATTGAGAATTGTATGCAGTTGTTGATGTGTGCTGAATAAAAGTGGAAAACTTCATACGTCGACTTTGTGAATTGTATGCTGTTTGGACGGGCTGTGTGAATAAACGAATCTGAGTTACACAACTATCAGGAATTCAAGCATCGGGGCTGAATCAGATACTGATAGAAAACACCAACATCAAACGGAGTGTAACATTATTATACACACACTCACGCACACATCCTCATGAAGTACACATATTGCATACAGCAATATTTAAGTATGACAGCATTGTTTAATTGCAATAACATTACATGTACATAAATACCTTTTCGAGCACCTTCAAATAGACCTTTTCTCGCTAGTTACTTCCCTTTATATCCTCCCTTGCGGAAGAGTTCAGTCCCCATACAACGTGGGGTTAAAACGATGCCCTACCTATGTTAAGTCGTGTGCCTTTGTTTTGTCATAGGAGTTTGTGCATGGCGACATATTCACTCATAATGTTTCATGCAATACCTTTTGACAAACAAGTGCCATGCATTTGAGTTACAAATGTCTTGTTAGTTAATTGTTGTATGTAAGCTCATTACATGCGAGGTTCATCTTTATGCAGTGAATCAAGTGTGGAGGCGCCCTAACAACAATGTTTGGTCACAATTTCTTCTTAAAATATTCATTGTTTCTACTCAGCAACGCCCACCAGCAACGGCTTCCCATCAATTGCGTAACGCTGCGTAACCTGAAACAAACTGCGTCCAACAGTTGCTACAGCTCTTGTGCTGTGGCATAACGCTTGACCCTGGGGTCAAATTCCAAGTCCTTTCAGAGAAAACCGGCCTCAGAACCTGAATCTTTCTTGTCCCAACAAACAGCAAGAACAAATATTTTTCAGTGTAGGCCTACTCAGCAACCACTGACAGTCACATTCAACATAAAAACATTACAATTGGACCGCTTTGCCTAAATTGTATGTGTAATGTGTGAATGCAAGATGTTTGACAACGACAACATAAAATGGTACTTGCCAGCTACTCCTAATTTCAAATCTAAACCTGCTCTCCAAATGTTGTCGACTTCACTCTTTTTTTGACCGCCATTTTCTACAGTTTCTTCGCTAGACGCCAGCAAATTCTCATTCCATTAAAGGGACGCAACTCAAGCCCTCCGTTTGGGCCGCTAAAGAGGCGTGCTTCTTGCAGTATCCGCTCGAGTTCTCTCCCATGATTACCGAGTGTCTGGTCACCCAAACAGAAAGCACTTTGGGCAATCTGGGCGACGTCCTGCGAGATCTGGATACTCTGTAAGCGTCTGTGGAAGGTTTTAGTGTATCGATTGAGCATTTGGTGGTCGTTGTCACTGTCGTTGATGTGCATATCGCGGCTGCTGATGGAAAAAGCAGCGTCGTTAACAATGTTTTATTTGCTTTTCTTCTAAAA
Source organism: Oncomelania hupensis (assembly GCA_036898135.1). NCBI lineage: Eukaryota > Metazoa > Mollusca > Gastropoda > Littorinimorpha > Pomatiopsidae > Oncomelania > Oncomelania hupensis. The sequence goes on along the minus strand of CM072520.1, from coordinate 38,971,463 downwards.
GAAAACTTTTGACTAGTTTTAAAGGGTT